>UELV01179454.1:9084-25034 GCA_900490015.1 Megastigmus stigmatizans
TGATCTTTTTCAAATTTTTTCAAACCTTTTTTTTAGTTGAAAAAAAGCCTTGAAAAAGTTGTTGAAAATTCGGGGTCTTGGTCGTTAATTGGTTAAGTTAGTTTTACTCGAATATTAAACAGCTACATAATTATGTTGATACCATTATACGATTTCTATAAATATTTCAATTGGAATTATTTATTTCCCTAAATAAATAGTTTGTATTTGCCAGACAAACTAATTTAATATTAGCAATCCAATATATAAGATTTAGCTTACGTGCTTGCAATATATATATATATTTTTTCTTATTAGAAGCACAAAATTTCCAACATCAAAGGATGCGAAAATTATCGAGATTAATGCTTAAAATTCCGTTTCCAGAACGTCTTCTCGTTTTTCAATCGAACCTGCAGATTTCTGGGAAAGCGAAAAATTGAGGTAGAAAAGAAATATATATATATCCCTTTCAATACTTATTTGTTCCGAAAGCGATCAAATAGCGCACAGTAGCCTTATCTGTCCAGTCGATTCCTTGGACCCTTATACGGTCACTCGCTACCAATTCCCCATCCCATACATTCCTTATCTCCAAGCCATATACATCGCGGCTCCCTTTTCTCACCTCATTC
The DNA here is from genome assembly GCA_900490015.1 of Megastigmus stigmatizans. NCBI lineage: Eukaryota > Metazoa > Arthropoda > Insecta > Hymenoptera > Megastigmidae > Megastigmus > Megastigmus stigmatizans. The sequence continues at coordinate 9,699 of UELV01179454.1, forward strand.
GCTTACCATTAAAGGAGCTAGAGCTCGTCGGCTGTCATTACGATCGTCTCGCCCCCTTATACAAAGGGGACTCTTTCCTCATCTTATATATACATATATAAGATATGAAAGAGCTCCAGCCGACTCGGCGAAATGAGAGACTCGCGCGAGGCCAGAGGAAAAAAGAGTGTATATACACGCGAGGAGATGAAGACCGAATGAAGGAGAACAAAATGAAAGGTGTGTTTTCAAGGCGGTGTACTATATCGGGGTGGCTTGTTACAACTCTTTTCTCTCGCCTATATATGCACACATTCACACACACACACATAGAGATCGAGTCAGCCAAGCCTCTGTAAAGCAGAGAGTTAAGCCTCTTCCAAGGGCCTGCTGAATGCATGAATGCAGCGCAGAGGCTGCGAGGGCGGTAATCAAGACTCGTTTCGTCAAATCACAGGCTCTCTTTGCTTCTCGCGGCGGAGCTTCGCGTGCGCGGCATGGATTTCTCCCCTCTCTCTCTCTCTCGCGGCCTGGATTCGTATTATGTATAACTCGGCTGGAAATTTTACACACACTGGGACGCGCGAGCGATTTCTTAAGATTTATTAGAGGCGATTCGCGGATTTAGGGCCGTGTATAGCTCCGGACTGACATTGTTCTTATTTGGAGAAACGTGTGAATTTGATGTTTTAGATAAGTAGGGCGCGAATGCTCGAGATGTTTTTTTGCCGTAGGAAAGCTGATGCATACGATACGCTCTGTATTGTAGAATTTTTTGATTAAGTATTTCTGTATAGGTATAGACTGATAGATCGGCAGCTTTGTAAACTTTATGCGAACAAGCAATGTGTGATAAAAAGAAAACTTTTAACACTGGATTTGAAAAATGTAGGTACTTGTTATGAAACTTGTTATGGAAAAAAATGTTATATACCGATACCCCATTCAGTATTCATTTTGAAATGAACTTCGGTTCGTCGAGCATAAAACATAATATCAGTTTAGGGAAATAATTCAGTGCATTTGTTATCGACATTGTTCAGATTTTGGACTGCCTCAGCAAAAATCATTTTGTCGTTCTTGCGAACGAACAGTTCGACGTCTGCAATTTTTTTTTTTGAATAAAATCTTTTATTATCTGTATTCAAAGTTTCTGCTGGTCGGTGGAAAAATCTAAAATATGCTGCTAGAGTATTTTTCTAAAATGTCATTTTCGTAAAAAATAGTTCGTATGGATTCATTTATTACAAGAAAGTAATTAATATTTTTGTGCTTAAATAAGTATCTGTATAAATGCTAAATTTTTAAAGTTATTCTCAAGAGAAACCCGTCGTAGAAATATAGGCTTGAAAGCTTGACATTTAAATTTAAATATATTCTTTTATAACCAGCTTCATTGGATTGTAGAGGCCGCGAAGACGCGGAAGTGACTGAATTAAAAACTTAGATTGTGAGCGACACACTTTCTCCTTAATTATATGAATATTATATTAATGCTTTTAAATATAATGATTTATTCATAAAATAAAATTGGTAGACTATAAGGTAGTGTGCCTATCATATGTGCGTATAACGATAATTGAGCATCTTATTTAAACAAAGTTCGTATGAAATATTCATAACTCTTATCGTAATTCAATAGTGCATTGATGCAGTGATGGATGGATCAATATAGTTCTACATCAAAAGAATACGATCAACATATTTAATGCTTTTTCTTCACATTCTTCGCATTAAATTTGTTTTGTGAATTTAAAGTTTTTGAGTTTCAGCACAACTCGTTTTATACACTATATGCTAGAGTAGAATATTATTACGATTCCCGAACATAATTTAATCACCTATATTCTACACTTTTTCAGTATTGAATTCGTGCATTACGCAGATGATATAAAAGAAAAAAGAAAGTATTGAGACTGAATTTGAAATATTCTAAATGGTGTTTAGTGAAACTTAGTAAAGTGAACCCTTGTTGAAGCTTACCTAGAATGCCTGTGAGGTCCATCTTCTTGGCTATTCCTTATTGATGAGGGTTGTAAGCTTAGGCGCCTCGCAAGAGGAAAACGACCGATCATTATCTGCACTTAAGACTCTGAAAAAGACAAATGGACAAAAAGGATTACGAGATTGCTCATAAAATAGCTGGTGTTTTTTTTATTTATAACGTAAAGGGTTTACACAAATATATTATATGGATATATGTAAAATTTTATTCTTTTTTTTCTCTGACTCATTTTTCACCAGAGAGCAACGTGCTTTATTGGTCCTTTATCCCCCAGTTATTTCTCGCCCATCCAGAATATTGAATGCGAAAAATCCTTTGTTGACCTAACGGCGTATTGGAATCATAAATATACATGCTGCTCTTTTTTTTGTCCGAAAATATATTATATTAAAATAGTAGGTTGACCAAAACTCGTGTGTCGCTCTTACTGATTATTAAAATCAATATCTTTTGTCATGCAAATATCATTCGATCATGAGTAACCTCAAATCTTTGTCATGTTGAAAAAATAAAGCATTAACATAAAGTCTATGAAAAGGAGCAATGTCAAAACCGCTGCCAATTCATTGGCACTTAACTTCCTTTAACTTAATGTTTTGTTTCAATATGCATTTATTACATACTTTATAAATAAAGTAAGTAATTGACTATAACATAATAACCAATATTTTTTAAACGAATATTAATTTAGATATTTAAGAATCATAGATTATAATATAACCTGAAAATTTAACAGATGGATACTAACAATAATCTATAAATTTTAGTACAATTTTATAATGATTAATAAAGAAATTCTAAAGTTAAAACCATAGTTTCAAAAATTTTTTCGAAAAAACAAAAGAACGACGCAAGCAAGTTCAAAAAATAATATGTCAAATTGTAGGTAATTTAATGCTATTTTAAGCGTATACTGTAAGTTTATTAAATATTAAACTTCCCTTGACAAAACATTTAAAAAACTAAAGACCAAAAAGTAATTTTCTGAAATAAAAAAAAGAGAATCAATGAATCTTAAAATTTATTTTTCAGCCGTCGTGCAATAAAAAACCGACTAGACCAAATATATTTATACTTTGAAATTGGTACATGCGTATTCGAAATACAGAGGTATACACACACACACATAGACACGAAAAAAAATTTTCTCAAAACTATTCAAAATGTTGTTAAGCATTTTTGTAAAAAAATTTTTTTGTCACCGATACAAAGCTTCCTCTGTGAGGAAGCAAAAATTATTAAAATATTTTGCCATTCCAATTATTTCCTTTTGTGTTTGAATTGATAAGTTTATTATACGTTATATTGTTACAGTGAGAATCAAATGAATATTATCAAAATTTTAAGAAATCAAAATCTGAACTTTCATAATATTCATATAAATATTCCTAAACTGAACTTTAATTCTCTGTTAACCATCGGCCTATAAATAAATGTTTTCTTATTCTCTATTACCAAAAATCCACTCGCAAATCGCATGTGAATTGCAATGAAGTTTTCCGAGCCTCAAGCCCTTTCATCCCGGCTAATTAAATATATACCAACAGGCGCTGCATATAGGTACGCGCGCTTAATGCGACGGCGATAAAAAATCGCTCTTTCTCTCTCGCAAGCTTACAATATTCGTTAGGGGAAAAGTCTGCGTCATTGTCACACGGTGGAAATTGCTATATATAACGGCGCAGGAAACTAAAACTTCCTCTCTCTCACCGGAACCGAATGAGTGGGAGAGAGAATGTCAAATGGTGCGCTGCATTTTCATCTCTCTCCCTCTCTCTCGGCTCTTTCACACGAGCGAATAGCACCGGGAGGCCAGAGATCGTACCTATGTAGGTATATTTGCACGTCAAGCCGAAATGGAAAATTCAAAGAGGAGAAACGCGCGCACTCGCGCGAACTTTTTTGTTGCCGGTGTATATATTGTTTCCTTCCTCTTCTCTCTCTCTTTCTCTGTCTCTCTCTTTGGCAGTTGGTGCGCAATCGATTCGGATAGGCCTCCAAGGGCTTCTCTCGATTTTCGCTTTGGTTCCGGCACGCGGAATTCAATTTCGCGGAGTGCGCATAATCAGCGACGTTTTGGCATTTGAAAGCTTCGGTAATCGTGTAGCAAAATATTGCACGACGGCATTACTTTTCCGTAAAGAACAATTCCGCGGCAAAAATTTATTCCTCGGTTTCTTTAATACTCGTATTGCAATATTTATAAGTAAACTTTCCACATGTTTAAATTTACTAATTATTGCTTAAATGCAGATATCCATGAAAAATCGGGTAATCTTGAGTGAATATTGTCTTTTGATCGCGTTAAATTAGGAGCGATACTGTGAAAGTGGGTCGTTCCAGATTGCGGATTTATAATTATCAAAAGTTCCATTAAACTTATTATCAAACTTGCGTCCGTATTGTGTAACTCTTAGCCTGTCCACATTGTGTGAACAGTTATTAAGTGGACTTTGGTTTCTTGATTCATAAAGTTTGAGAGCTCAAACTTCTGCCGGAACAACGATACTCTGGTACAAAGATATATAGTGTTCTTTTTTATTCCATTAATGATTACACTTTAATACGTATAAAATTGTATGCTTTAAATGTTTCATTTCTGGTGATAGACAGAGAAATCTTGAAAAATAAAATAAATCTAATTGCTGTATTTGAAGAAGCTTTTTTACTCTAATTTATGAGAGATGTTTTAATAGTATAATCGTATTTGCTTTGTCTCTTTACTGTAAGTCAAGTTGATCGCTGTTCAACAGGTGTTGAAATAAAATTCGCTATCACTCAAAGTGGGCAATGAAGTTAAATGAAAGAACTGCAGATCAACGAGGACCTTGGTAAGTGTACTATATTTTTTATTTGATTTAAGAAAGTCAGGCGTCGTATAATAGTACATTTCGATACTATAGTGCGCGAAACACGATTTTTGAGTGCCTGCTAAAAGTATTTCGCACACGCTAAAAAGATCTTGTGCATGAAAAGAGTGGATGATTCGCGCACGGAAAACAAGCCCGAAAAGTCGTGTTTCGCGCACGGAATGGTAGAATAATGTAAATACAAACTGCGCGAACCCTTACTTAATAATTGCCAAATAAATTACTTCCCCCCAAGCAATGGATAAATTCTTTCAAAGTAACCATAGGGAAATATTTAACTTGCTCCAAATAATTACACTGGTTTGGATTGTTAATGAAACTTTGATTTATAAATTTTTACACAAGCCCAGATTGCAAGAAAAATATTTGAATTTCTCGCAGAATGTGAAACAGGCAAGGACTCCTCGGCACGCTTGAAGCAACGAGTAGAATGTTTCATTATGGCGTATGTTATTGCAGTGCTTTTCTCACTCGCAGGGTATGATTCTCTAATTTAAAATGTTTTTATTACAGTTTCAAACGATTAATAGCCACGGGTACTGTACGAGTATTTTTAATTAAAATTTTGCTTGGAAGAAAGCAGTAATTTGTGTGCATTTAGTGTTAATTTGAGTGCATTCTTGATAGCAGATTATCGATTACAACTTCTTAACTGTTATGTGGCATTTTAATGAATTTTATTATTGCATTTGCTTATCTAACGGACGAATAATAATCTAAATACGTTCTGAATATGTGATACCATTTTTTTCTTACTCGTGTATAAATCTGCAATTCAGTAGTTGCTATATACACAAATCAGATTATTCGTCAGAAAATGTGGCATCTTAATGACAGACCATTTCACTTCTCTTAATTACGTTTCGCTATAGACTTTGTTTCGTATCGAGCCAGTAGCACAATTTTTCCTCGCCTCTATTCAAGCTCTATGCTCCCCGAAATCTCCTTTTCCCTGCCTCGGCGGTTCGGCCTTCTCTGCAATAATTGCCACTTCAGCAAACACGTAGGATTCACATTCCCCCTTCTATTTCCCAAATATATATATATATATATATATATATACAGCTGACGTCCTCCTCCTACACAATATCTCAGCTAGCCTGATGCGAAAACCATTTCCGAGGAACTTGAATCGAGGAAGGATTCCATATTGTGGCCAATAAAAGACAAAGAATGTGTATCCCTGCGAAGTGTCCGAAAAGTCGGAAAGAGCGCAATATTTCGAATTTTGTGAGTTCCATGGTTTGTACGGATTCTTATAATAATTTTTACTTAGGATAAGGAGAAGGAAAAGCGACATAGGAATTCTAACGAAAAATTTATTTTTTGATTAACATATACATGAGGAGTTGCGTAAAGTGCCTCCTTCAGTCACAAGAACACTTGGTTACCCAATATTATTTTTTACGACAGTTTCTTTTATTAAATAAAATATGACATTATTATATATCTTAGTTAAATATACTATAATGAAATACTGAAGTAAGTTCCGGTAAGTATATTTTAAGTACAACTCACGAGATGAGAAGTTAGTGCTCTTATAATGATTTTCATTATTAAGAACGGGGTAATGACTGAGGGGGTTGCTTATCTTGGCTTTAAGAGAGTTGTTATTTATAGAGCTATATCAAGTTCTAATCTATATATTAAATGTAAATTAAGGCAGGAAGTTTCAAGTTTTCTTGTATTTAACTTTTATACGCGATTCTTCGAGTTAAGCTTTATTATAGAATCATTAACAATGCACGAAATGCAACTAATTATAATATAATTTAATTATTTATTAAACGCTTGTAGATGATAAGTTTAGGTTGCCCTTTTATGGAACGCCAATGCCACTTATAAATATTCGTTTTTTATAGGTAACAGGTATGTATATTATATATTAGTAGGTACTCTAAAATCGCTAAAAAATGCATCATATGAAATTATTATTCAAGTTATTAATCGTAGGCGATCTAGAATGGGAAAAGTGGACACAAAATATACTGCAGTAGTTAGATATTATTAGATTATTGGTATTATTAATAAACAATAATAGCAATTTAAAGGAAGAAGAAGAAATCAATTATCTGTGGACTATAATTTTGTACAAGAATTCAATTTAACGGATGAATGATTTCTTCTTCTTCCTTTAACTTTAAGAAGTGAGATATAAATTCATTAAATCATTAGCATTAGTTTACTTCCTGTAAATTCTTCATTAAAAATGTACTTTTATATATTCAGTTTAATTACGTTTACAAAGTAGCATACAGCAGCATTTCTTATACTTTTATTCCTTGATTAAAGATATAGCCCAAAATAATCGGGAAACGAAAAAGTGTTTATATGAAAAAGAAAACCCTCTTTTTCAGAATTTGCATATAACCGGTGTCGCGCGAGTAAATTGCAGAAGCGTCCGTATGCAAATCATTTTTGCCGCTCCGTGAAAATACACAAATTCACGATTCGCTCCATCAGCATACACTAAATTAATATGCGTCCGGGGCTCTGCGCGTATGTTCAAAAACAACTCGCCATTCAAAATGATTCGATAAAAGGATGAATTCGGTGCTCTCGGGTTCTAAAGGCGTTATTTAATAAAAACAAGAGCACACGAGCGCGGAAGTAACGATGTATTCGAAATGTTTCTGCGCACTTGGGCCGAAGTATATAGCGATTCAGGAAAATTTATGCACCCAATTAAGCTTCGCTATAATGTTAATGCAGCTTGAAAACACAGGGCAATTACCAGCTGTGTTTATTTGCACTTTTGCGCGCGTAAAAAGTATATAGCCATTTGAGACAAAAGAGTTTGAGCAAATTGTACAATGTAGGGAAAGTCTTCGGTACTTTGGAACATACAAAATAGAATTGTCCTTCGAACTCGCGCTATGCAATTCGTATATTTCAACTGCCAAATGGCAGTTTAGAAATTGACGCGGTCGGACAAAAAGTTTGCTCGGCACGAACATTTTTAATGCCGACAGATGTAACGCGAGTTCAGACGCAACAATTAAAAGCAAAGTGCATTACGTGTGTAGCGGAGTTAGGCAGCTTAAGCTCGTCCGACACCGAGGCACGTAATTATACGGAACGCTGCGGCTCGACCAACCGAGTTTCTCACTTTACGACATAAACGGAATACGCAACGATCGTGCGCGCAATGTACACCTATATATACCTCGCACAATGCTCGTGTTTTTATTGGACGCTCTTTATTTGTGCCCTTAGCATTGGTATAAGGTTAAAAATAACCCAGTTGGATTCTATGCATTGGAAAATGTACAGATGTTTGTAATACATGGATCGTTACAAATGCTCTACTTTAAATTTTAATTGATTTAATGGATTTACATTAAAATCCATTAAATTAATCTATTATATATAAAGTTTTTTCTTTCAGGAAGCAATGTTTTATAAACTCCTCTTTTTAGACTTTTCTGAGATATATTTACAAAACACTAAGACATGTGTCAGAAAGAAAAGTAAAAATAAGAATCCATCAAACTTTTGTAAATTGAAATGTTAAAATTAGGGGAAGAATTCAAACTTAAATTAGTTAAACATGAATTAAAGTATATGGTTTTCACGAACGTCAGTTCTCATTGCGCTATCGACAGCTTTTATAGCCGCAGAAAACAATTTCCACGCGACTAAAGCTGTAAAGTCAGAATGAACTAACTGCAAATCCTTGCGGCAGCATTGTAAGTCCTTCGCAAAACGAAAATAGCGCGTATTTTCCAAAACAGAATTGGTTCTGTGGTTCAAATTCATTCGCGTGTGATCGAAGATCAGAAATCTCTGTCCATCTATATAGCACAGAGCTGACTCACTGAAACACGCTCCTATATACATATACAGAGGAAGCAGCCAGATGAAAATCACGCGGGAGTCAAGCTGTAACTTTCATCGGTGCTGCAGCACAAATTAAACGCTCGGCGAATCATCATCGTCCAAGCGCACAATTCCAGAAAATCCATTGATAATAAAGCCGCCTAAATGGATAGGTGCACCGAGTCGTGAATCGCATATATATACACGACAGTCTATAGCATCGCGTCGCTTCTCTCGCGTCCAACTATCGCCGTGTTCTATTATTATATATAGCTGATGTGCTATACAGCCGTAGCTCGACATCGGCGATGTGTGTAGGCATATAATATATTCTATAGATTGGTATAAGTAGCACGTCGACCGCAGAGAGGCGAATAAATTAAAGCGGACGCGACGCTGATTTTCAGGCTGGCAGTTCGATATTTCTACCGGCGGCGACTAGACGACGACGTGTGTGACACATGCGGTGCGCGGCCCTCCATCTATCCTCCGCGTCTTTTCTCTCTGCCTCCGTCGGCGGCCGCTTTTAGTTTCTAATAAGCGACGACAACATGTTTAGTTCGCTCGTCTTGTCCGACGAAACTAGAGAGAGACCGTGAGGGAGCGAAAGGGAAACGAGTGGATGGAGACACTATAGTTTCAGAACTGCGTCATGTCCGCCCCCAACAGCTACACTGTATATAAGTGCATGTGTATGTATACGTGGGTAATTCGTGTGTTTCAGAAGCGAGAAACTTTATAACCTTTCTCGTCGAGAGGAGAGGAAAGTTCTATCTATCTCGCTTTCTCTCTCTCTCTCTCTCTCTCTCTCTCTCTCTCTCTCTCTCGACGACGCGAGCTATAAAGATAGGGAGCTGAAGTTTGCTCTTTTGAATTAATTATATGCTCGCGCGCAGCGTCTGTCAGCGTCGCGGCTACACATACCGGCGGAATGTTACTTTGCCAAGCTTCGCCCTCTGCAGTCACTCTTTTTTTTTCTCATTGCCCGACGAAAATTTCATTGATATAATAGATTCTTTTTCTTCGCAAAGCTTGTCAAATACATTTCTAAACGATAATATCGATTAATATGCTTAATTCGTTTAAAATATAGATCAACAGTTCGTGGTATTTCTTCGTTTTACATCATTTTGTAGATTTTAGTTCACATTGATAATTTACGGATAATTTTGTCATCTTTCAAACAATAGCTATAACGCACTTTTCTTACGAATCACAATGTTACAAAAAAAAAAGTATATTTTTTCACAAAAGTCGATTCAATTTTGTTAGATGGTAAGAGTAAAGAACAAGATTATGCGATACAATGCAAGCAGAGTATCAAAGTGTTACTCGAGACTTCAGGAAGTATGATTACAAGATTGACAGGGTCGAAGTCAGAAAAAGAGCCACCTATTCATTTATATAGAATAACCACGAAATTGTCCTACATTGGCTGCACTATATTAAATTTCGCAAGACAAATGTTACCGAAAGCGTGTTTACTCACCGGATATGTAAGAGCCAAAAGCAAAAAAAAAATGAAGAAAATACCGCAGATAGATGCGATGGGTTTGGCCCGGGGGTCGGAATAAATTCGCCACTTTTCATCATTGCATCCCGCTCGCATATATCTACAACGCCAGGCAATACACATACACATAGAGGAGGGCAATCGCTCAGGCGTTCGCCTCGTCTCTCGGGCGGAATTCGCGCTATTCAAGTTATATAGGGTCGCCGACCGACGAGTTCCCTCCCGGTCCAAGATATCGAGGGCGCGCTTAGGGTGTAGAGAGAGACACACACACACACATTGCGGGAGTCGAATGGCCCGAGGGTATCGATTTCTATCCGAGGCTGCGTTATACACGTGTTATATTTTTTCGCGAAAACACTTGGACGCGTTGTATGTAGGTATAGCTGCTGACTGTGGCCTCGGCATGCCGGCAAATTTGAGTTTGGCCGTTAATCATTGTTCGGCCCGAGGGAGGAAGATGCTTATATGGTGTGCCTTGGGTATTATATAGCCGTCTTGTAAGGTTAATTCTAGAGAATCTAACTCGCACGCGGCCCTTTATATATCCTAAATGATATCGATAGAAAAAGTTTCAGTTCGAATTGCTCAAAGTCTGCGTCCAACGGAGAGATCTATGCCGCTACTTTTTCTTTTTTTCTTTTATATTTATTACTTGCCCGCGCGGAGAGAGAGAGAGAGAGAGAGAGAGAGAGAGAGAAACAGTGAGAATTACAGGGGTAAACGATACTGTGTTTTGGAGCGGCTTTCATTCGGTGAATATATATGTAATATATATTTTTATGCTGCCATCGAGTGAAAGTTAATAATTAGAGATAATTTTTCCATTTGAATTGTATGAAGCGTTGATGTCTTGTTGCATAATGCTTTTCGTGCCGTTAAATTGATGCGCTGTACATTAATCAATGTAAGCGTGAAAAATGATAACATCAACTTGCTTTAGGTAAAGTTAACAAGTATATGATTGACTGAAAAATATAACATCACTGATGGAGATCTCCAGGGTTTTCATAATAGAAAGGATAACAATTATGTCTCTATTGAAAGAGCGAAAATAATGTAATGTCAAAAATTTACTTCTTATACTCAACGGGGATGTAAAAGGCAGAAGTAATGAATGTTGGATTAAATGCGATTTCGTGTATTAAAAATGCTGTTTTTTTTTAATTCAATTATGTAAATGTAAATGATTACCTATATAAAACTATTTGATACTGAAAGAAAGAAGTAAGAATATCATTTGTTGCTTTTCTTAACAGTATGTACAATTTTGCAACTTACATCATTGTCAGTTTGACTAATTCCTTATACACAGAGACTTAAATTTAATGCTATATATTTTTATGACAAACAAGTTAACGCTTTAGGTTGAACTGCGACAAGTGAAAACCATCTGCTGTGGTTCGAATGATTGATATGCTTTTTCCGTATAAGGTGCACTTGAAATTACAGTGACAATGATGCTCAATGAAATGAATGGTTCGAATTCATTTGAAAAGAAAATTGTAATTCTAAATTGATAAAACGATAGGATGATTTTTCTCCGAAAATAGATTTCAAGCGGAAATTTCACGTAAAAGCTGGATGTAATTAGAAATTAAATAACCGAGTGTATACTTGACGTGTTGGAAAAGGGCAAATGTAATACGAAAACGCTTTAAATATTCAACAAAATGCGAGCTCTTATCCGTAAAAAATCCCCATATTACGCCGCTATTATTATTCTCTTTTCGATACATTTGACTCCTCGAAATTGCGCGCGCACTTTTCGGAATTAATCGACCGCCTTTGCTCATTCGTTTCTGTCAGCAGTCGCAATACGATCGACCGACACTTTTCAGCGAAAATCATCGTACATTATACCGGAATTCAATATGTAATGTGTAAATTAAATTATAATTAAATAAAAGTTCAACAGGTATATAAGCAATTCAATCACATACTAATTTTTCCACATCGTAATAAAAAGTTTATTTTGATCACAAGTACGCTAACAGTTTTCTTTGCCTAAAAAAAAAAAAAAAAAAAAAAAAAAAAATCGTCCTCGTTGAATTTCACCGCAAGAATTTTCCTATTCGTTTAAGTAAACGGTTGGTATGCCGTGCGACCTTAAATACATACATTTGTGTAAGATAATTTCCATAACGACGCGAGACCGCAAACGTGCATTCGCTAAGCGTCGTACCCGATAATTCGCCACCCGAAATAAAGAGAGAATGTGCGCCCAAGCGCGTCCTGGAATTAATCGGCTGTGCAATAATTCTCACCTGATATCGCAACCGTTTTAATTTATAAAGAGCAGAAGCTTAGCAGAACGAGAGATCAAATTACTTTTTCATAAACGCAACCATAGACGAAATCCAGAATTGTAACGATCGCGCGCTTGCGGGATTCCAATTCCTTTGCCTTCTTACGCGTGGAGTACAAGCGAGTTATCAAACGCAGTGCCGCTTTAATTAATCGTGAAAAAAAAGAAGGTAAACTGTACGAGTAGAACTGCTGTATTGTGTGTGTGTGTGTGTCGCATGGCAAGAGTGTAAATCAGGTACGGCAAGTGCAATTAACACGGGAAACCGAAGCCCCGCTCGACATAGCAACAAAGCCGATCGTTCCACCAAAATTAACCCTTCTGGCCCTTTTCCTCCCCGCGTATCTAGCCTTTTCCCTTTCGCGTGTCACATAGCAATTCCTCTCTTTTCACGTGCCACGCGCGCTCAGCCATCACGTCGCTCGTCAATCTTTGTCAAGTGCCAGCGCTCGTGCACAAGTCCTTCTCTCTCTCTCTCTCTCTCTCTCTCTGTGCTGTAGTTCTGCCGACGGAGATGGAATGGAAAGGAAAAAAAAAGAGGAAAGAGCTCCGTCGAAAACGTGCAGGCGTTATAGTTACATAAACCCTTGGCTAGGACTCCTCCTCCTTCTACTACTCTGTAATGTTCGCTTTTGAATCTAGGAGCGAATGTTGGCGCGCTGTACTCGCCCCGCGAGTCTTAAACGTGCCGCGCAGCTTGCACCGCGAGCTTTTAACGCTTAAACGCTCCGCGGACTTTTGTGTGTGTGTACAAAGTTCTTCGGAGCTTTAGCGCTCGAGCGCTTTTTTTATGCGCGCGCGTCATTGTTCGCGGTGCACAGCGGATCTTCGTTCTGCTGATTTTTTTTACCTGAGCCCAGATTTGCGAGCTATTTTATTATACTGCGTATGCGACAAAGCTGGATGACGTGTGTGTGCAGTTTTTTTGGGATTTTTTTGCTGACTTTTAACCGAGAGATTGATGTAAGTCATTTGTATCCGTTATGTATATGTTTTTATTTATTTATGTTAAATGAGCGTATAGAACGTTATGTAAAACAGAGCATAGAAGCCAAAGTAGAGATTGAGTTTAACTCGTCTTCAATGCTACATAATTTTATTATTTTATACAGGAGCCGCTAGTGAAGTAATTCACTTTGGGTTGATTTTATATATAAAACCTGAAAATGTAACGAGTCACCGCCGCTGCATTAAACTTTTGTAATAGGTGAAGTTTTTAATGTGCAGGAGCGAGAGACTATTATCGAAATAATGACGACAGCTCTTATACCAAAGCTTGTACTTTTTCAAAGTGCATTTCAAAGTTCAAGGGCTCCAGTTGGAAGTGTACTTATTTTAAATTTCCGCCAAGACATTCGAAGTTAAGTTACAGTCAAAGCTGGCCGGTCTTCTTTTGTAAGCTAAAACGTGCTGGCTTTTGTAAAATTCGTCGATATAAGATCTTCGCCAAGTGCGAAAAGCAACGTCATAGTTGACTTTCTTTCAAGAATATCATCGTGTATAGAGCTGCCTGCAAAATTACGATTACAATTGGAAAAAAAAATGTAAGGGCTGTCGTATTTTATGCACGAAAATGTCGATTATTCCTTTTTTTTTTCGAATTTATAGAAAGTATACCAAGCGATAAATTCTTATTATCATTTTACACGCTGTACCATATTTCCAGAGTTATCTCTGTATTCGTAATGTGAATAAATAAATGCATAACACACTACATTGCGAATAATCGTATGCGTATGTCTATATGTCACAAATCCGAATTTCAAAATTCCAATTTTACACGAGAATTCAAGCCCTTCCCCTCTCTTTCTCTGACGATAAACGTGACAGCGATCACTCTCGCGTAGTTTGCGTAACTTTTTGTCCCGCAAACAACCACTTTCAACGGCAAACACACCGAAATACAAATCAACATACGACAATATCTCGTTTGCTTGGAGTATAAAAAAAAAAACGCCCGAAAGCAATGAAAATTAAAACGAACACACACAGGAAACGTCAAGCTAAAAAAAAGCAAAAAAAAAAGAAATAAAACAGTAAAACGTACATACTAGGGCATAGAGAGGGCGATAATATAATAGCGTTATATACAATATCGTGTTTGCCGCGTGCTAACAACCCGCGTAATGTACACCGTCGTGTGCGAAGCTTAATTTTATCGAAGCATGACTAGGCGATAGAAATATTAATTGTCGACTGCGGACGGGTGTCATTTGCAGGCCTGCACGCGCGGTTCTGCACGAGCGAGCGAAAAAGAGCAGAGCGGTGCGGCAGTGGATGGCGAACAAATGAAGCAAAAATGCACGCTCGAGGTCCGCGCGCTTGGCGAAATTGGCCGCAAGTCAATCGGGGCTCACATAGTCGGTGGGAAGGCTCGGAGGGGACTTCAAACGGTCAATTACAAACGTCGCGCTGTTTAATAAAGGCGCCTATCCCCCCCCCTCTCTCTCTCTCTCCTATGTATCCTAGCTATATGTGTATTCAATATCCGTCGGTCAATCAGTGTCGAACTGATGATCGTATTCTGTCGCTCTCTCTCTCTGCAGTTTGACGCGTTGTGGCGGAAAGCCGTTCTATATGTATCTCGTGCGACAAAGGCCTCTCTCGTCGTCTCTGATTAGATTTTTCTCACTTTGTTTCTACTTATAATTTATATTGTTTTGCGGCACATTACTGTCGGATTGACTTGATTTTCATTTTGTGGAAGAGCGTTTGTAAAGTGGCCGATGCAATTTGATTTAACAGAATTGTGCGGCGGCCTAAAATTACCGAACGAATTGCAGGGATGATCTGGATTATTCCAAAAGCCATGAATATTTACAATATACTAATATATATATAT
>UELV01179456.1:0-26081 GCA_900490015.1 Megastigmus stigmatizans
TATCCTGATTTTCTTGGGCAATTATATGCTAATTGATTTTTATTTCTGCGCCGCGCATAGCGGTAATAAGTGTTTGCAACAAATCTGGACATTGTAGGTTTAAACATGATTTATGCATGGTGGTATTTCACATAAGGTTGTAATACGCGAGCCTGGACTGTGCGATCGTTTGTTTTTATAAGCGAACGATTGTGCGAACACATTGATATTTATCTTTGTCGTAAACTTTTGATCGATAAGTCTGCTTATTTTACTTTCTCCTTTCATAATCTAAAAATTTACAATGCAATTTCTATTTCACCTACGATTGACGATATTACATCAATAGTTTTTGTCCTATCTAACAACTATAATATTCGTATATGTTATACGCTATTCTAAATAAGCAACGGTATGGAAGATAAAGTGAAAAAGTGCATCGATGAAACTTGGCAAAGCACTTTGACTTTGGCAGATTTTCCAGACACTCGCACTCGTTGCATAAAACTTGATTTTTACTGTCCGATCATTGGGATTTTCCCGAGTGCGAAAACGGGGCGCGCGAGATTCGAAATATTACGTAACGGGCGACACGAGGCAAAAATCCTCCGACGCCAGTCGTAAAAAGTTTCGTGTAATAAAACGCTAACGGAATCCACTTGCGATGCACAATTTTCTGTACGCGCTCGATCGAATCCTAGTTTTATAGGAGTGAATTAATGAGCAATCAAATTATGATTCATTATTAAAAATTGAGAATTGAGAAGCGTCGGTATATAAATGTGTTTTTGCTCATGTTACCGTGATCTTTTTTTTTTACGAAATTTCCCTATATCGCCGATTAAGTAATAAATCCGTGAAGATAAAACTGTAAACCATAGACAGCTTATATATAGGTACCAATATAAATTTGAATCTTGATCAAACGACATCGTTGAATTTCCGTAACTCCAAACTTATTAAACGAATACCTATACTTTTCAACAACATCTCCAACCCTATATATACTCACTAAACCGAATGATCCAAACAATGTTTTCGCTTTACAAAACTACTGCATACGCGCAAAGACAGAATTCTTACAACATGTACCCGCAACTCAAAGGAATAAATCAGTCGGAGCATTCCTCGGGCTTTATGAACGGAAAACAGGCACCAGCAGCTGTCATATATATACATGCGCAATACCGCATTGCATTGCGCGTGACAAACTCGACGGAGCGGATCGAATGATTTATAGATTCATAAAAAAAAAATCCAAGAAGCCCATTAATACGAACAACAAGAATTATTCGCTAATTAAGTTGCTCGTTCCCATTCATCCGCGAACAATGCCGCACCGCTTAACAGAAAAAAAAACAACATCAACTCGCGAGCGCTGTACACCCGTCGGCCGATAACATTTTAATTTCCTTGCTAATCCTCGCTCCGAGAAAAGGGTTGTTTTATCGCGCGGGATATGGCGGCCTGCACGCGCTGCTGCACCAGCAGTGCCGAGTGACTGGTCACTTTTCCAGGTAAACCTGCCAACACAGCCGCGACTCTCTATATATACATATATATATTGTACGTGTGCCAATGAAGCCGAGGCTGGGACTCACCTCGGGACCGCCCGCGACGCTCTTAGCTTTTCCCGCCTTCGTTCGCTCTGCAGCCGCGCATATAACGGCGCATTAGGCCTGCGCACGCCTCGATTCACGACTGCGCGCGCGACTCAATAGGTGAAAGCCTTTTCTTCACCTCTCTCTCTTTTTATAAGGGATTTTCACGGCTATATAAGCTAAATTAGTCGTTGATGCTGTATGGCCTTTGAGGACGAATGGCTTTCTTTCTCTCTTTCTCTCTCTCTCTCTCTCTGTTGTTGTTGTTTCTGGGAAAGGAATTGGACGCGGCTGCATTTTTCCAGATTTATCTTATTGATGCACGGCGATGTGCAGCGGCGAGTTATTTTTGGGAATTTCTTTCTACGCGCGCTCTGCTTTTTGTTAGGATCGAGCTAGTTTTCGGCGTTCGTCACACTTTCTAATAATGTAGACGTGATCTTTCGGATACTTTCTTTACGTTTATATTTTAGGGGGGGGGGGGTCGTAAAAGCTTCCGTAGCCGTTGGCTTTGTATTCGATGGATATATACCTTTTTTTCTGATGTCATGCATATTCGGTTATACCGAGACACGACTACCGAAGAACTTGAATTATTATATAAATTTGTTATACTCAGCGATTTTTCTGTGTACAGCGAATTATCTAAGATATGTACGTCGATCGAAGAAGCTGATTCGCGATTTATCGGAAATTTCAATCCAAGTTGATAATAAAAATCAAGTCCGAATCGGCGATCATTTAAATTTATTGCCTGTGTACTGCTACGCTGTTGTGCTTGAGTGCCGTGTGACAAATGCATCTCGAGAGCTTCTGCGATAAAATATATATCCAGATCGCATACATGTGTACTCGGCGGACAAAATTCGAAAGTTGCGTGCGAGAACTGAATAATTATTGTGAGATTAACTTGTTTGAGTATTAATTGCAATGACGAGTAATTTGCAAAGAAAAAACTATGTAATTGTTTGATTATGATTTTTCTGTGATTATTGAACGCGATTTTCTACATTCTGGGGTATTGGAGGGAAACAGGTTGATGTGCCGCTTTAATCGATCGTGCGATTTGCCTCGAGGTGATCGTCCGCGCGCCAAGGCAAATTCGCCGTTATTTCCGTCTATCTTTTTTGCACGCGCGACTCACGAACGAAATTTCCCCCTCTCTCTCTCTCTCTCTCTCATTGTCTTTCTCTTTTTCTCACATTATTTCCGACTCTCATAAAATTTTATTTGCCGAACTCGGCTCCAACGATGAATACGAAATTCATCCAAAATAGATAAAAGTCCTAAAATTTAAAATTATTTGAATGATATAACACACGTTGATATCGTACACTATTTGATTTTACGCTTATCGTACAACCTGAACAAAAATCGATTTTCATTACCGAATCGGATCGTCCAACTCTCAAATTCCTATACATAAAATAAACAAACGAGGATCGCCACCTAAAAAACGCCACACTTATTCTCTACTCCGCATATACTTTTATGCATAAGTACGGCAACCGTACTCTTTAATGATCTTCCATGTGTATCGAATATAGCCCCGGAATACCTTGTGCGAGCCGAAAATGAGCCGATAATGCACATAGCCCAAAGGCCCTCTCTATATATATATATGTATATATATATATGTATACCTAAGAGCCCATAATACGATCGCGTGTGGGATGATTTTCGACGTATTATAAAAGAGGGGGCTCGACTCGAGGAACGCGTAGGTGGTCCTCTCCCATGGCGAAATCCCGCGAAAGCTCGAAAAAAACCTGCCGCAGCTGCGGTGCGCATATATATATATATATATATATATATATAGCGGCTCGCGCACGTGGATGTGCCGCAGATGCCGAGATAGAGAGAGAGAGGGAGAGGGACTTAAAGGTGAATTTACGGGCGGAAGATCGTCGGGGCCGCTATGCAAATTAATCAGCCAAGGGGGTATCCAGAACTGGCCCCGCGCGTATAATCGCATCGTCTCCCTGCATGTGTGTGTGTGTGTGTGTGTGTGCGTCTGTGTGTCTGTGTGCGCATGGGAGGATCACGAGAATCGGCGCGCAGCTGATTTTATTATGTGCACAGGGAGGGAAGGAGAGGCGATTATCTCCTCGGAGAGGCTCTCTGCGAGGTATAGCATAATATGAGAGTGGACAGTTACATCGTTTGCACAATTTTAAAGGAGGAGGGGGGATATATTCCCTCTTTTTTTTTACTCGGATATAGGCTCGCTCGAGTTATTAGTCAAGCCTTTTTTATACGTAATTAGAAGTGCATAATATATCAATGTAATCTTGCTTCGTCTCTTTATAAAGGGAAGAGCCGTTTAGCGAATGCGTTATGCTCGGATATAAAAAAAAAATCTCGATAAATTATTAATGATCGAAGCAAATCATTTCGACGGTCTATTATCGAGGCTCTGCACCTCTGACGCGTTCGGTATAACATCGTTAGCTGCTAATACTACGGACCAAGATAGGAAGAAGGAGTTAACATTCTACTATGCGCTAGGTATGTGAAATTCCGTCAGTCAACATTGACGCGGTGGCTCTTTCGCAATTATCGCAGGCTAGTTAAAATCATAAATCAGTGGTTTATCGAATTTGCAAAGTGAACGAATCAGCTCTCCCTTGATTAGGATGATAAGATATTATTTTTTTTTTTGCTCAACACATCGGATGGTTGAGATCTTGTATTAAAAATCAGTCGATGATGGACAGACTCGATTGCAGGAACACACTATTGAATACGCACTAGGTAATACGCAATGCGTGAGTCAGAGAATTTTAGATACAGTATAAAAGATTCGCGTGAATTGGGTATATCGAACGGTTTCATAAAAAGAAAGCACTTTGCCTCGTGAAATAAATTTGTTTATTCAAGCGCGGCAAAGGTGATTCATTTGCTTGCAATAATTGAATTCTCTCTCAATTGAAATTATCGCTATATATAGTAAATTTTATTTATACGAGACAAACACCGTGCAGCGTAATTTTGCCGAGCATTATATCGATTCGACAATGATAACGATTCAACTTTCCTTCGCAGATTATCAATCATTAGCGTATGAACCAGCATAGAGAATGAAAATAACGCAAGAAACAAATGTGTGCAGGTGAATCAGAGGCCGGTGGTTGCACAGACAAAACAATAAACATTCCTAATCGTCCCAATAATTTATCCGCTGCGCAACTAAATACTCGGCTGCAGCACATCCACTTAATCCAGAGGCGTGCAAGGAAAGAAACGGGTCAAGCGAACGAGTATATAGTCACAAGTGTGCTGGATCGGAAATTTCCCGGCGAACGTAACCGGCCCAGGAAAATACTAGAGCTAAGCCGCGAATAAAAAATCGCCCGAGCCAAGGCGCGGCGACAGCGACGCGAAATGTCAGCGGGTTAATTAAGCGACGACTGTCCGCGCGTACAGCGGCGCCGCGGCGTATTTCGGTAATTACGTCGTTATCCGCGGCAGGCCACGCGTACCTACTATATAACAACATACGGAAATCCCGGCGCCTGCATCTGCCTTGTCCGCTATGCTTCTCTCTCTCTCTCTCTCTCTCTCTCTCTGTCGCGCGTTTTCATCTTATGTACGCTCGTCCGTTTCGTGTCTCGTCAGTCCTTAATCTTGTTAAGCTTTGTTTATGCCTGGTGCAGTCTCTGCACGTTAGCGCTGACGTTTTCCACGACTGAGAAAGTGTTCCTTGGGACTTCTATGCGCACGAGGCAGACTCCTTACCGAAAGCTAATGAAATTATTCATTTTCATTAAGAGATATAATATATTTTCGATCTATAAAAGCGCTCGATATATTAACTACAATGAAATTTTGTTTGGGTCAGAAATATATTCATGGCTTAAAAGAATTACGCATTCGTTAAATCTATAAAATTCCTTTTTTTCTCAATGTACCAAACTCTTATATATATAGCTTTTAGATGTCGAAGCTTGAAATCGTCAGTTAATAATGCGTTATGCATGAATTTCAAAATCGTTTGAGAATATCCAAGCGGCGGCAATATTGCGTTCATCCCCCGATATATAATTAAAAGAGTATGTCAAAATTGCGAGACGAGCACAAACTCACTCGAGCGTCCACAGTCCATTTATTATAAGAAAAGCTCTTTTGCACTCGCTCTCTCTCTCTCTCTCTCTCTCTCTCTCTCCCACTTGAGCTGCATAATCCCTCAAAAGCCTAATTAAAGCCGACGTTAAATCAGCTTATTAAACATAGTTTTTCGGGGTCGGGGGAGGCTTAATTGCCTGCTAAACGGGATGTGCGCTTAAGAAATCCGACAGCTGCCTCCTGCACGTGAGAGTGTCCCGCGCGCCGCCGTCGCACATATATATATGTATATGCTGATCTGGCAACCGACGTATAATATAGGTATATGCGAATGTGTGAGTCTAGCGGTCCGGATTTTTTAATCATCGCGAGCGCATTATACATTATACAATTTTTCTTATTGTACATAATAAAGGGACGAGGAGAGGATCTCGCAGCTCATCGGCGACGGTCGTAATACGGCCTACACACCTATTCTCCTCCGCAGTATTTTGATAAGCTCGAGCGGATTTATTTCAGACGGCGCGCAGGACGACGCTTCCCTTCCCCCCTTTCTCTCTCGCTCTTTGAGACAGTCTGTGCAGAGTCAGCCCATCTACTTTGGATCTGCCTTTCTTCTCTTTTCTTGTCTACGGTTTCTTTTAATTACTTGGCCATTGGATTTGCCCTCGCGGTCTTTCCTGATACCTTTATTTTTTATTGCGACTACAGATTTCTTCGAGATCCAAGTCAGTCAAAGCAAGGAATTAAATTATATTTATAGTTGGTATTATAAAGTAAGGTAATTTTATGATATACTTCAATATCGTAGAAAAAATACTA
Organism: Megastigmus stigmatizans; assembly: GCA_900490015.1. Taxonomy (NCBI): domain Eukaryota; kingdom Metazoa; phylum Arthropoda; class Insecta; order Hymenoptera; family Megastigmidae; genus Megastigmus; species Megastigmus stigmatizans. The sequence goes on from UELV01179456.1 coordinate 6,468, forward strand.
TAAAACGGACAAGCGATAAATTGGATTAATTTTTGTAATAAATCGAGTACTCGTTAAGCTTATTCAATTTGAAAGAATTTCGTAAACCCTCAAAATTTTTAAAATCGAATTCATGTAATATTCGTCTCTTAGATTCTTCCTATATTACTTAGACCACAAATGAAAACGTATCTCCATCGACTTTATCCGATTTCGCCTACTTATTTATTTATTCGCGCGCACATTTAATTTATTTATAACCTGCGCCTCTTCGATTTCTCGCAGCTCTCGTATTTTCTCGCCTACTCCCACTCGTCGCTTCCCTCCTCATCTCTTCTTTATTTAAATCTCTCTCTCTCTCTCTCTCTCTCTCACACACACACTATTTATCTATTTCTCTCTCTCTCACGCGCGCGTCTTTCTTTCTCCATCCTCTTATATCACCTCGACCAGTCCATTATCTCGAGAGAGAGAGAGAGAGAGAGAGAGAGAAAGACCCAGACACTTGTCTCGTAACGATGTTCTTCGCGTCCGCGTTAACAGCCGGAGCATCGAAACCGCGTTATAACATACATTTTTCCCACATTCTGCGGCGGCGGCGGCTCTATGGCAACCGATTCTTTTGGCAAACGGGGGGGGAGGAGGAGTTTCTCTGAAATCACTGATTCACGACGTCGAGACACACGAGACTGAAAATAGGTTTTATTTGTATGTCTCGCTCTATCTCTTTACGGCTCTTACTCGTGCGGAGCGCGCGCGACGCGACTCGCCAACTCGCTTCCTGAACCCACTCTAACGTCTCTCACTCTGTCTCTGTCTCCGAGTCTGTCTCGTGTGTTTGTGTGTGTATTTCGTCTCAGAGCCGGCGCGGCTTTAAACAAAAAGGAGGAGCTGTGCGTGTCTGCGAGTCTGTTGTTACGGATCGTGACATTTATTTGCCGCTTTATTACATAATTGAAGAGCAATTTTTTAATTACTACCGTGCGCTAAACGCGTATTTTAGCTCTTCCTCTATAGAAAGACTTAGAAAGCAAATATGCGTAAAGGCAAGGAGAAGGAAAGGGAAATTTTCATAATTTTTAAATTCTGTAAGCTCATAATTTAACTCTACATCAAGTCAATTATTGTAAATAATTTTCATATAACTCTACAGCTTGATGGTATAGCTCAAAACAAAAATCAAATGAAAAACGCTACGGTAGTTGAAATTTTCGAAAAATTTTAAATTTAACGCGAAAGCTTTTACCGCGCGTATATAATCGCCGTCTGGATTCGAGATCTTTCAGCGGACTTTCATTATTTAATAGGTCCAAAATAAAACAAACATTAATATATTGCAGTTTAAAAGCGTGAAATACAACGTCTGAATTTAAATATATCTCAGAATGATGTCATAATAGAATTCTAATAAAATCGAAACAAGCTCACACTCTCGAAAAATAAAGAAATTTGAACTATCGCGTTCGCTTTCATTCTTTTCGATTCTAAAGCAGTAAGTGTATTCGAAAAAGCAGATCGCTTTATTAATATTGCAGATAACTAATTGAATGGGTTAAGATTTTATGTACAGAGGAAAAATAATTTAAATTCAGTTTTTGCTTGCAAGCGGAGCCAAAACCCGTTAAAATTTCAAAATCAAAAATTATGTTCTAAACGTAAACCTAGCAATTCTCCTCAAATATACACACGTTTAGTATGTATATATGTATATTATAGAATACTGTCTAATGTTGTGTAAATCATATTTAAGTACCCTCTAAACATCAGTCGATTTGGCGAATAAATTCACTATCTTTTATGACTCTTGGGGACCATAAAAATTGCACATCCACCGAAGCCTCGAGTAACCAACACAATATGCACTTTCCATAAATGCTTATTATGTATATATACATATTATATAGTTTATCGTTTAAGCCGAATTGAAATAATCGAGTATAATAAAATTGTTTATCACGTGCACAATTCACTCGAGGCGTCGTTTATTAATACATTTTAAGAAATTAATTGCTATATTTCCGCTGCGCTTTCTACTAAAGGATTTTATTAATCGTAATTAAAAAAACTAAAATCTATAAATTGGAAATACCAGCCTCGTGAAACAAGATACTACGAAAGAAATACGAAAAATGATATATTAATTGATAGGTTATAAAAGGCCTATATATTTTGAAGAAGATTCTTTTAAACGGTTTGATAGTAAAAAATCTGTTTGCCACCCTGAACGATCGTTAAATTCGAAAGCGATTATCAATAAGAGCTGCCGCGCTTCGGCTAATAAAATGACAAACAATTCAGATTGAGAAGAAGTGGCCATCTCTTTTATAGTCGTAAACCGCCGAGTTAACGACACACAATACGGCCGTTCAATTTGCGCAGTCAGCTGCTATACGGCGGTGAGCTGCTTGTTACCCGAACTTCGCGTGCCAGCCGATTTAAAGAAACTCTCGACATACACAATCGCTTTCGAATAATGCCTCTCATCGATCTAAATCGGTGTCTCATCTTGTTTGTATATGGAAGAAGAGAGAGAGGGAGAGAGAGAGAGACGGAGGAAGAGAAAAAAAATGCCATCCTCGGGAGAGCTGACGGCGAACCAAGTTATAAACATACAGCCAGCTTTTCTCTCTCTCTCTCTTCTTCCACAGAGTCTGTTATATATCTATATAGAGAAAGTAAGAGACGCGGAGATGTGGAGATAGATGCATACTGGGCGGAAAGAGGAAGAGGGGCACGCCGGTATTTCCACTCGTGTTTACGCGTCCGCATGCGTATATGCTCGATTGAGATACTGCAGAACACCTTCCCCAAATGTATATCACGTACATGGCGTATAGCTCGACCTAAATGCTACATTCCCATATTTCCAGCTCGTGTTGACGAATTCGCGCGAGTTTGAACATCCTGTAGTCTAAAAGCAAAACTATATCTCGAGACGGATCTTGCGATTTCAATAATTCCTTTGGTTCTTCCAAATTTTTCCCCGCGCTGAGATATATATATATATATATTATCTGTAGCGCAGTTAAAAGAATGATTCGTTTACAACGAATAATTAACTCGTCGAGGATAATGTGCATTTCCATAAAGTCAAATAGCAATACAATAGTCCAGAGAGATTTTTAAGAGCGGCATTTAAGAGATTTATTTGAGGTGCAGCAACGGGGGAAATTCCTCCCGAGTTAATTGTTTTATAATGTTTCGGGTAAAATTCAGCGTAGAGGCAAATAGTGTAATATGGCACGTTCGTGATTTATGGGACGCCTATATATTCGCCTTCGCTCTCCGAACCTTAAACTTCGGGAAAGGCTCGTGCAAATAGCAACCGAATGAATATATATATGTGTGTGTTTTCACGGAATTCCTTGCGTATATAGACATTCAACGGTTGACCTGGAAATTTTTTTCTTGGCGCCCGCGTGTTCCTTACCGAGGTTTTTCTTGGGGAAACATTTGCCCAACGATTATGGATATTTGCTCGATAAATAAACAAAATTAATTTTCCAATAGGATCTAGAAGCTGAAGTTATTTTGTATTTTTCTTTGCATAATTTCACTTGCACCCTTTACTATACATGTGAAACTTAATTGTATAGAAATAACGCGTAAGACAGCATTTATAAAAGTGTAATTTTCAAACTGCAATCGTGCGTATTTAATTGAACGATCAACATTATCTTATGTATAAAATCATTACCAAATTAATATTGAAACAAATTGAAAAGAGCAGAACCTCGATAGATCTGACAAATGTACGATTACATCCATCTCTATACCGACCCACACACAATACATACGTATATTTATTCGAAGAAGGGAAAAAAAGACCTACGCGATCACAGCAAAAAAAGAGAGAGAGAGACGATCGCGCGTAACAATCCCTCAAGAATCCGGCGACATAATCGCTGCCTATATTGCGCCAAAGACTCTGGCCAGACACGAGAACGAGACGCTCGGGGTATAATAACACGAGTCTTTACGAATGATTTAAGCTCATCCCGCCTTTGCGGTCTTCTCTATATACACACTATAAGGAGGTGAAATGCCATGGGGGGCCTTTTTCTTGGCCGTTAATGCCGTGCGCCGCGTATTTTCACGAAACGATTTTCCGTATCGGTGAATTATGTGAATAGGCTCCGCTGCCTTGGTATATAACAGAGACTTTGATTCGTTTCGAGAGATGACAATGGGGCTTCGTAGCCATTTGTATTGGTACGACGAGATTCTTATATAAAAGTTGTTTTTTCATCGTTTTTTTCTTCCTCCTTGCTAACATTTTACATGCAGAGAGCAGTTGAACATTACCTTGGTGTATATATAAAAATACGATTTGCACCAATATGAAAATATGCCAGGAGAAAACCTATATATTCAAAAGGCAACAAACAAATTTTAATCCATTAACGCGGCTCTTTCGAAAACTGGTAATCCTCCAAAAAACACTGAAACGATGAGAAAGCACAAGGGGATATCTGCGTCAATCGGAGTAAAATTTTCTCGCACCCCTATAAAAATCGAAAAATCACAATCGTCCGCTACACAGGCAATCGTAAAATAAATCGCTCTCGTGTTGTTTTCCTTGGCATAAACAACTCGAGTATACGCCATCATCAAAAATCATCCCTAGTCAGCATTACCCGAAAACTCTTTCCCCCCCCCATTTTCATCGTCTCGCCACGCACCGAAAATATCTCTCTATCCGCGTCAGAGGACATTTGGATAATTTAGTATACGAGCAGCAATAGACGAATCGAACCGAGAAAAGCAGAAAATATATAGAAAATATTTGTCAGCAGCTACTATACTTTGCAAAATTACGCGGGAGCTCCGCGCGCATATATACCGCGGACTTTATTCGGATATCGTTCGGGGGGGAATATAACGATCGAGACATTTCTTTAGCGACGCACGCGTCCGCCACGAAACTCATTAGAGGCCGATGAATATTAATATTTATATATATATATATACGTATATATTGAGTCGGCCGAAATATGGTTAATTGAATATTAATCGATGTATCCGTATGAAAGATGCGTAGGAGTCGCGGTCGCATATGTACGGTTGGCCAGCGGGCTGATTTCTGGACTGACAGGTGCTGTAACTTGGCGAGCATAGCCGTGATTTAAACGCACTCTCCAACTCAATTAAATGTATATCAGTCAATGGTTACGTATCTCGCACCTTCGCGATATATAAATTAACTTCGCGACAAAGTTTCTATCGGTGCAGCAAATTACCTCAAAGACACGAAATACTAACTGTTCAAAAGTTATACGTAATATCCCCAAGACAAGAAGTTCTCCCTACACCACGAAGCATGAAATTTTCCTCGATATTCCGCGGATATAATAGCCGCGTGTGTATAGCGCGGAATATATAATGTATATAGAGCGAGAGAAGAAAAGCTCAGATGGAGCTCGAGGGGACGGTATAGAAATCGCGATTTCGCGCAGAAACTCCTTTGCGGTCGATCGCTACTCGACGTGCGCGCACGTTGCCGGTACATTATATATATAATATATAATAAATCGGCCGGTGCGAAATGGGCCGCTATGCAATCAAGAGAGAGGAGGTAGGGGAATCGCTTCCTATAGTCTGGCCCCGGGGCTGTGTGCACAGGTGCAGCACTCTTAATACGAGTGCAGACGGTAATTGGCGACTCGTGCTAATCGATGGATTTTATCGGGGACCCGGCCGATACGTATATATATATATACATAAGAGTGTCGCCCTTACATGTACATGGGCTCGACTTTTTTTTTGTACTTATATGCCAGCGGCTCGTTTACGCATACTTCTATAGGTATAATTCGATTATTTTCTATACCGATTGCTATTCTTTTGCGGAACAGCTGCGCATGATCGCATTTCTGCAGTGTCTTCGAGAAAAATTCGATATAGACATGCTTGTAATTCAAACATTACTGTATATAATGCCGATGTATAATATATATATATATAGTTTATAAGCTTCGCCGCGCAATATCGTCATCAGCGCCGTAAATAAAAAGGAATAATGAACTTGGGGACAATTCAATAAATTTGAAATCTCGGTGCGCAGTGAAGAGCGAGGCATCAATAAAGACAAGTATAAAATTTTACTGCCCTGTGTGCACGTGTGCAAACCTGTTTTAAAGCCGATCGCAAGCGTCACGAATAAAGCCATAATAAAAAAGAAAAAAATAACACAAGTACAATACCGGTGTGCAGTACATTATCCCCTCTCGTTGCATGCAAATTAGTACCGTAATTTGTTCGCTTTATTGGATTCGAAGGCGCATCGTTGCGGTGGATATGCGGTACCCTTTTATATAATTGGAACGGTTCTTTTTTTTTTTAGAAAAATCGTTATATTATTTAGAAAAGCCTAAATTTCGATCAAGGAAAGTTAATTGAAATGTTAAGAAAGCATGTTAATAAATAAGAAAGATAATACTTATTATTTTCCACCGCACAACGTCATCGAGTCTCCCAAAATTACAGTCATTATCGCGCTGTATAACGAACGAGAGAGAGAGAGAGAGAGAGAGAGAGAGAGAGGATCAGCGTAACAGAGACGCACCGCGATCGAGTGCGCGCGTGTACTTTTTTCAGAACGATCAAAATCGAGCGTTCGAATAATTCGAGGTAGATCGCAGTATAGCTGCGACGCGCTTGCCAATAAAAAGTATAGGACACGGGATGAGAGGAAAAATTAAAGAGCGATTTTTTACTTATTAGCTACCGATGCAGTGTACACACAAGAAGATTTGTTTCTTGATGATATACTTATGCAAACACTTCCCCCCTCTCTCATCTTAATTTATCGAATATTCAAAAGTTTTGGTACTCGCGTTGTGGAGGAAACTTTTTAACTGCAAAACTCCCTGTGCCGCTTCGATTAATGTGGATATTGAATTAAAAAGTTTTTCTTTTCCGACGCGTCACGTACACATTTTTTCGTCGAGATACACCGTTAGAAAGAGGCTTTTTCTCTATGTCTGCGGCTGCCGACACGATCTGGTTCCGTTAATTAAATATAATTAATAATTGTGCAGTGTGTGCCTGTGTGTGCGTGTCTTTAATTACAATGTCGTTACGGCGAGGTGCAGCTTTAGCCAACAAAGCGATGTATTACTTTTAATTAAAAAACTCGATTAAGAACTCAATTATAGACGAGCCATTAAGTATATTAAATTAAACGAAATCTATTAGAATCTATGAACTTTCAATTTATATATTTTATTTTCTATGTTATTAAATCCGAACGATGTTATTAATTCGTCTCGAGTACTAAGCTTTTAAGCAGGAAATAACTTTCAATAATTTGATTTTTGCAAATGTACGATAATCATTACTGAAATACGCGCTTATAATATATATATTCGTTAATTAGGACAAGAGTTTCTCGATGTCTGCGAAATAATGATTCGAAAACTGTTACAGTGTAACACCTATTCAATCCTTATGCTATTGCTATGCTATATAATATGTCAATTTCTGATGTGTGCAAGTAGTTTATATTCGTGCAGCGAACATGTGCACAAAGAGTCAAAAACAGCTGCTCCGTCATAATAATTTCTTCTACCGCAAGACTTTAAACTTTGATTTTCGCAACAAACAATTCGTTACAATTACGAAACGCTGATATATATACTGCTTTACCTAAATTCAATGCACAAAACTCGCCAATAAGATACATATAAACATTCTGCACAGGTCCGCGTATATGTTCAGATTCATATATCAGCCGAATGAAAAGCAAGCAAAGTTCACAGTCGATTATTCTCAGTGCGGCCGCGCGCACAGAAAAACAAGTACAAGCATTGTATATATAATACGTGGGGCTAACTGACCCAATTCCTATTTTCGAAATGTCAAATCGCAAATATGAGGCGTCGCGAAAAGTTTCTCGGGTGTGTGCGCGACCCCACGTCAAGGCGAATTACTCCATCGGCCAACAGCGAGAGATAGAGAGTAGAAAAAGAAACAACTCGCGGCGAGTCGAAAGCCAAAAAGCTCGTCGCGACTTTTTGCTCTCATCGCAAGCTTCTATGGGGGTGTGTGCTTTTTCGGTGGACGATGCATTAACCGAACCGCGATCTTAATTTACGATTGGCAGCTCGGCAGCTCGGCAACGATTATTTGCCTTGTTTCAAATTCTCCGCCTGTCTCCAGCTTCCTTCTTTTTTCTTTTCTTTTTTCAGCCCAAGCCAGACGTATACGCGATGCACTGCACATGTGTATGTAATACAGTTTGTTAGATAATGAACGAGGAGCCTTGCGGTCCGCATCGATTTTCTCGCATTACCATGCACAAGATTATTTCATTTTAAAAATTTCCTACATAGGCGCCACACCAAGTTCGATTTGCATATTTACGGCGAGCATGTAAATTGCCGGTTTTTAGCTTGTACTCGTGCATTGATAATATGGATTACGCGCGCCTATATACCTACGAGGAAACAATTTCGGCTGCGACAATCGCTAGCGTTCTATATACACGCAATTACGATTCGTACAAAAGATTATCTCACGCACACAGACACACACACACACACACACACAGGCAGGCGAAAGAAAGCGTGCAGTAACCTCGTTCGCGTTGATAGGGCGGCGGACGCGGCACTATACGGCCCGTATATATATTATACGTGTGCGTAAAGGCGTTCGCGGTGCATCAATCCCTGCGCCAGAGCTCCAGAGCATAAGCGGCACAGTCGAGTCTCTCTCTCTCTCTCTCCCTCGCTTCATATTTCTCGTCCACCTCCCATTCTTCGCTCCTCTTGATTTATGCTCGGCGTGCGCGACGTCTCGGTGGAAAAAGAGGGAAAATAAAAGGAAAGAGAAAGAAACCGAGCGACGAGTCTGGCCGCGCGCGGCTTCTCTCTGGATTTAGACTAGAGCGGCGCGCGGCTCGCGATTCGGCTGCGATATCAAAAGGGCTCTCTCTCTCTCTCTCCGCTATATAAGCTAGCGGCTCCGTTTGTCAAGGGCGGCGAGAGACCCGGCAACGCCTGATCTCGAGGAGAGAGACTACCTATATATGTATAGGTGGCCAGTTCAACCCGGCGAGACGAGCTGTCGAGCAAACCAGACGAAGGCCCTTTTTACTGAACATACATATATATATACGGACCCTTTCGGTCTGCAGCTAGTCTTTCTTTTTCGCCACGATTTGATTATAGAAAAGCGATTACTCGATGGCTGGGTATAATACTTTAAAATATATATATATATATATATATATATATGCATAGGGATAGTCGCGGGGGCTATAAGAGTAGCGGGGCCGAGAGCTGACAAATATCACGGTGCGCCGCGCAAGCGACTATTTTTGTAGAGCTTTGTTTGTGCGCGTTGCGAGTGCGGCAATGTAAGTTATTGTTGTTAAACAGCTGTTTCCTCTTGGGCGCGAGCGACAGAGAAAGAAAGAGAGAGATTTTTTTTCTCTTCGACGTATACACACTCGCGCGCTATTTTTACTTGCTTATAAATAATTGTCTTGTTTCGACTAGGCTTTCACTTCGACTATCGACTACCCCACACTATATATATTTAGCCCCCGGTTAATCATTTTTCTTATATATTCCCACAATGACGTATAGCTGCACGAATAGCGATCTTTAATATCGGCGGAACGATAATGCGCCTTATAAATGAAACGAATACGTCGAAAGATAAAGGAAATCTCCGCGAGGAACGATAAACACACTTGATTCTGTGTCTCGATGCAAAGCAGTGCACATATATTGTATATAATGCAGACCTCACGCGAGTCGACAGAAAAGGAAAAGTTGTATAAAAAAGTCTACCATGCACGGGCCCAAAGTCTCGAGCGAGAAATTTGGAATTCTCCTGCCTTTTACGAGGTTTACACCCGGGCGCCTTTATAATTACATGCTTCTCTCGGTCTCTCGCACCTTCGCGCGCCGCCGCTGCAACGCACAACACACGTCGACTGCACACAGCGGCAATTAGCAGCACGCGAGAGACGAAGAGTTGCTGATGCTGCTCCAACGCGGCAGTCCCGATTTTTGCTGATCCGGCGCGCGTCGCCTCCTCGTTTTGGCCCTTCTCCTCTCTTTCTCCATTAAGATTTCACGGCCAGATGGGAAAATTAAGAGCGCGAGACCGAATTTGGATTCTCATGTTCGAGCTGCACGAGCGTTAAAACGTTCGAGATCTATAACGAATATTGAAATTCTGATATAAAGAGGTATACCGTGTTGTGTAAAGTATAGATACTGTTTAATTTGACGCAGATGCCTGAAGAACATGCCTATATAGAACAAAGTTCTGATTTGCAAGAGTAACTGTCATTGCGGCAAGAGAAATGAATTGACCTTTTTAAAATTATTGTATGAAATTCTCATTATTATCCCAAGGTTTTGTAAAGCAATATATATCTGAAAATCGTATAAAGCAATCGATCTCGTGCAATCGTGCTTAACAGTAAAAAGCGCAACGCATACAATCGTTAATCGGTATACGTCTTATTTTCCAATAAAAAACATTCGTTCGACATAAACTGCAGTTAATATTTCCGATTCCCCTCAATGAAAATTGATTTTTTTTTTCAAGGAAGTATTGTTATTGTATCGGCTTATGCAAACCGTTGATTTCCATCGCGTCGCTATTATATATCTTTCCTATGAACGTATGACAATGGAATTGTTAAATGAAAAACAAGTCGTGATCAATTGCACGGCTCCGATACGTGCTCGACTTACTTATCTAGTAATAGATCATTTCTTTTTTGTTCCCTCTTGTAATATCAGAGATTGAATGATTTTTTTAATTCTATCAAATTTGCACTTTCGAAAAGATTTCGTAAATTTCGAGCCACCACATTCGCGTTCGAAGCAAAAAAAAAACGATTTGCACGATGAATTCGGTAACGAACAAAATATCGTAATAAAATTACAGATAATCCACGAGATATATATCGATTTCGAGTACAGAGTATGTAATCTCGACCGAGTCGTTCACTCGCGAATCAGGCGACGATGGGTTGAAAAAATACTCCATTTCATTAGAAGTAAATCTGTCGAATCTGTTGGTAATTAAGCTCTAAATAAAATCACGATAAAATATCGGCTGTTGTATCGGGTCTGGCCTTATCGTATAACCACCGAGTATGCAAGTGAAATTCTGATTCGAGCTCGCGATAAGGAAACATTATATTCACTTATCGTCTCTGGGGCACATAAACAAAAGTTTTATTTTGAAACAATGACAAATTCCTCGGGTGTATCGGGTGTTACGAAGACGTTGACGACGTAACGATTATAGATTGTGTATAAAAATTTCTCGCGCCATCATCTATTATAACGGTATAAATCGTCCGATTTCCATAACGCGATGCGATTTTAAAAGCAACAAAATCAAATGTAATCCACTCACCATGAAAAAAGAATCGCCGCGCAGCAGCTCTGCCCCCAGCAGCGTGTCTCACTCAACAGCCCAACTCAAAAAAAAAAAAAAAAAAAAAAAAAACGAAGACAAAGAACCAAAAAAAAAAGAGAAAACGAAACCAACTTGTCTTCCTCTCTTTCTCTCTTTAAAAATCACCGGCGCCAAATCCGTCGCACGTTGAAAAACCAAAAAAAAAAAACCAAAATTCACACCGTTCTCCCTCCGCTTATATATAACAATATAAGAATGAGTCGCTGCACTGCACCGCAGAGAGACCGAACGAGCCAGTCCAATCGTACACTATACCAGGCCAGCACTATGCGTGCGCGTGTAGAGCGCGCGCGAGAGAGAGGACCCCGCATACACACTTGTGCAGCCGAGGGAGTTCGCCTAACACTGGTCGCGCACTCAATGCCGCTGCAAAGCCCTCGGTCTCGATCTGTCCACCCAGCAGCAGCAGCAGCAGCGGCGGCTCCGGCACTGCCAGACCCACTCGTCCTATATAGTCAGCGGAAGCACCAGCCAGAGCGGAGCGGAGCGAGAACCCGTGCGGTCTATACGGCGGCGCAGGGCGCGGGCGCGCGCCCGACTACTAGCAGACCGCGCGGTTAGCGCCGCTCTATTGTCCGCCGCTAGGCGCCCCGGCTACAGGCTCCTCCCGCAGTCCCCGCTTCCTCTCGGCCTCCTCCTCCACCACCGCCACCACCGGCTCCTCCACCACCGCCGCCTCCTCCTACTCCGCAGCCTCCTCGTCCTGGTCTACGGGCCACCAGCAGCGCGGACCGATGACGAGCCGCTGCTGGACCACGGCCGGTGCTGTCAGCTCCTCCGCCACCACCGCAGCCGCAGCAGCCGGAGCCGAGGAGCATCGCGCGCCCCAAGCTCGGGGCTCGATATCTCTTTTGCCTCTCGGTTGGGTACCTCTCTATGTCTCTGCACCACCGGTTACAAGAAGCAGCTGACGGGCCGTGATTTACATGGGGCCGCTGCTGCACGGCTGATGAATAGACTCTCTCGCGCCCGCGGGAGCCTCAATACACGCACTGTGCGCGCACTGACAAAGTCCTCCTCGTCGTCGTCGTCGTCGTCGTCGTCGTCGTTGTCGTCGTCGTCGGCCTCGGCTAATTTCGGGAGCCGCCGCCGCGCGACAGCTGGAGAACGAGAGCCGCTGAGAGGCTAAGCGACAACTCGTATCATTCACCGCAAATCGTCCGGTTCGCCGTGGCTCTTCTTCCGAACGCGCAGTCCGCGTCCGCTAATTCTCTCCCCCTCGTTTCAAGTCTCGCGCGCTCTCCTCCCTTCTTCTTTTTTTTTTTTTTTTTTTTTGCCTTCCGCGCCTCTTTTCGACGCGCGAGCGCTTATTCTTTTTGTTTTCCCTTCTCGCGCTCTATCGCTAGGATACACTTTGGTCTCTGCAAGGGGGGGGGGGCGCACCACTCGTTCACTTTGGTCTTTGGTCCAGAGGGACGAGTTAGTCGTTCGCCGGCGACGGCGGCAAAACTGCCACGGCTCCTCGGCTCCTCACCTCCATTTGTCACTGGTTTTTTCCCTCCTCATTTAACCCGCGGCTCTGTATAGCTGACTCCAACCCCCTTGCTCGAAAACGCACAGCCAGCTCTCTCTCTCTCTCTTTCTCTCACCCTATATATATGTACTATTATCGGGGCGCGCACGTGTTTACATCATCGTTGAAGGCTCGATAAGCGCGCGAGATACACGGACTCGGGGATTCCCCGTCGCTTGAACAACAGAGCTTAAATGTATATATGTATGTATACGAGGAGAAATTCGGTATAGGTATTATACGCCGATGGGGCGGCACACTCGTTATACACCTTTACCGGAGCGGAGCTGCAGAAGCCGGCTGATGAACCGCGCGCGTACGAATCTCGAGTCGCACTGGCCGCTGCCGTTGAGCCGCCGGAGAGGAATTTGGCCTGCCTCCTCCTCCTCCTCCTCTCTCTGTGTGTGCGTGTGTGTAGTCAGAGTGAGAGAGAGAGAGAGAGAGAGAGAGAGCGCTTCTCCTTCTCTCTGGCGGCGCAGCGCTATGCGCTCTCTCTCGCGCGCGCTCGAGCTGCCGGTCTTGATTTCGCGCCAGCCGGCACAGGGCGCACTCCGGTGCTCCTCTCTTTTTATCTACCTCTCTCCCCCTCGTCGTCTCTCGTTCTGCCCCTCCCGCTCACGGTGTCTTTTTAATCCTTTGTCGCGCGATCGTCTTTGTGCACCAAAGTGTCTCGGATTGCTGCTGCTGCGGGGGAAGAGTTGGCGGCCGAGGGCAGTAGACTGTAAGGTGGTTCGCCGCCGCCGTCGCCGCTGCAGACTCGTGCATATAGATCTACCCGACTGACATCAGCTCAGAGAACGATGAATCGATGAATACTTTCTTGCTCGATTTTTTTTCACCCCCTTTCTCAGTCGCGACTACTTGAATTTAAAACCGCGGTATTGCGCGGATCGGCTATTCGTTATCGTTCGTGTGCTGCAACCGATTTCGGGATATATACTCTAACGAATCGAATTCCGCAATCAGTCTTTCAGGAACTTTCTTCGATCCATTTCATCACTTCGATGCGCTTCAAAGTTAATCGATATGTATATAATGATCGTTGATCCCGATTGTTCGTCTTATACCTATTATGAGTCTCTCGTGCGGTGCACCTGTGCGTGTACTCGAGCGCGCGACGTCGCGACTGGCTCGACTCCCGGACGTTAAGCTTCGAGCCCGAGGAAGTCGAGGGAGTGGACTATACGAGAGAGAGAGAGAGAGAGAGAGAGAGAAACACGGTGGGAAAAAGACGGAGGAGGTGGGGGAGGAGTATGTGTGTGTGCAGTGTATATCCGAGCGAGAGGATGTTATATGCCACTACTACCTACAGTAACTACTACCGGCAGCAGCGCCGCCGTCGCCGCTGCCACCACCGCCGCCGACACACTATGTAGACACGCCGCCGCGCTTAGCTCGGCTATAGCGCACGTATTACACGCCACACGGGCTTGCGAGCTCTAGTCGACCGAGACCCGATTCGCCTCTATCGTACGATTATTCTTTTTTTCTTTCTTTCTCTGTGTCTCCCTCCCTCTCTCTCTCTCTCTCTCGGTTTCGACCGTCTATATGTCTATTGCGTATACACCGTGTCTATGCGTATATGAGCGATGCTACGAGAATTCGCTATAGTATTTTTAGATTGTTGATCGAGCGATTGTTCGGCTCTTTCGTGTGCTTTGCATTATTTAGCTGCTTCGACGATTGATTCACGACTCGATCATCAACTTGCTTTATCGGTATAAGTTTTTGCAGCGACTATCCGTTCAATTTTGTTCCTGGGTATGTCCAAACGTATTTTTTAGCAGACAATATGTATAACGATATACCGATTACATTAAAAATTTATTCATTTCATGTTTATGCCGCTAATACAGGGAAAAGGATTAAATTTAAGCGAATCATGATCGTGACACACATTACAATAACTCTAGTACCTCTACATTTCGCTGGTATATAGACAAAAGAATATACCTGACATTGTCCGAGTGATTCGAGTGATCAACGATTCAAAGTTTCCTTAATTTCACTTAATTCTCAACGTCAGCCAATGTATAATACATAAGTATAGTCATTCTATTATACACCGAGAGTCACCAGGTTTTTTCGCTCGCAGCAGCAGCAGCACCAGCAGCGCCGCGCGACACATCGTCAATTCAGTCGGTCGCGATATATATTCAGCATATATGTAAATAGATCTTCTTCTTTCCTACTTTGCGCTGCCATCGTCTACATTCTCCGTGGCAATAACGCAACGAAAAATCTCGTAAATAACCGTTGCAGCCATGCAAAATCGAAGCATTAAAAAAAACGATCGCACTCGACTATATACATACGACATTTCCTCCATCTTATATACTTAATTCCTGCTCTCTTTCTCTCTCGAGTCGCGATCGCGTTTAAAGTAAATTAAACGTATGCGCGTACGATGCCCCACTACATAGGATACATAAATACGGGACTAGTCCGCGAGGCTCGTATTCGAAATAAAAGCAAAGTTCAGCCGCGGCAATGGGAACTTTCCTCGGCCGTCGTCGTCGTCGCCGCCGCCGCCGTCGCCGCCGTCTGGCCTAGCGCACTTTTAATCGCGCGCCGAGGAGGAGAGGAAACGCTCACGACGACGTTCGTACATACTTACACACCATCGAGACTTTCACGCGCGGCCCAAGCCAACACGCGACATTTTCCCCTGTCTCTCTTCAGATCCAGCAATATATACGATACACACGTTACACGAATCATCTGGATGATGGCTTCGATGGAACTATGTAACCCTTCCACAGGCGGCATAAACTCGTTTCAAATTATAACTCAACGTGTAATGATTAACTTGCTTTTGTTGCCGATCACGTGCGTCATTGAGGAGCTCATTATATCGCGCCAAAATTATGATTCGATATTAGGCTTGCACCTCACGCGATATATATGATTACGTGATTTTCGTATATCTCGGATTGCAGCACCTCACGCGTCTTGAATACAGCGAGGCGTAATGTACACATATAGCGGTCGTAATTTAGTGTATGAATATCGAGATATGGATCGATGAACGATTAGAGACAGGAGGTGTCGAGGCGATAATTATTAGCAATTAGCGGCTCAAATCTATGTTTATGAAAGGAGGTTCCAGCTCTTAACTGGGGAGCTCTTTGTTCTGGCTATACGCGCTAACCGTTAGATAATAATTACCGTTTCATAGACATTTAATGGCTTAATCGCTACGTTTATGGGAAACTTCGAGCCTCGTTTCCATCGTGTATATATCCTTGATTCAATTACACGAACGCGTTGATTGATCACTCTTTTACGAAGAAGGTTATTTTTGTATATAGCTGCATGTGTAATTTGATTTTTAACAGTGTAGCGTCATAAAGTAAATTTTCAGAATATACAGCGAAGTAATCACGAATGCGAGGATGCGCGGCAATTTTTGGATTGCCAGCAGCTTCCGGGCAACAGCAGCGCGGCTCGCCTCAAATGAAATTGTCAAGATCGTAAAAATGCAGTGGCCGAAGAGCTTCGGCCGAACGTGGATCGACTACGTAATTTATGACCGAATGAAAAGTCGAATGGAAATGAGACGAGGTCCGCGCTTATATATACCGAAAACCAAAAACGTATACGATGGATGAGAGAATCGAGAGAGAGAGAGAGAGAGAGATTGAATTGAAGATAGCGAACAATACCGATCTTCGGGATTCGAGGTGTACCATATATGACTGATCCATTGTCCGATTTTTCTTAAACGAATCTTGATATATATTGTTTAAAGTATAATAAGGACTAACTAGTTCGGACTTAATTCTCAACTCGATTTCACATAGTCAAAGCTTTCGATCGATGAAGCCTTCAAATAAACGTCGTAATAAACCTAACATCCATCGCTATTCGCGAATCCTCATTCGCAGCACAGAAAGAGCTACATCGCCCCGTGAAGTCACACACCAGCTCCTGATGTACGCGAGAGAAGCAGCAAAACGAAGCGTAGAGCTCGAGACAGGCCTAAAAAAGAGAGAACAAATATTTATCAAGACGGAGGATCGCGAGGCGCCCCTTGTTACGCTTGCGAGTCGCGCTGTCGGCTCTGCGTTAAATAAAAATTGAGCGGACACGTTCCCTCGACTGAGTGAGCGAGAGAGAGAGAGAGAGAGAGAGAGAGAGTATAGGGCAGTCAGCTCTTATGTGCGCGCACGCGGTTTATAATGCGCGGCGCGACCGGGTGTCGAGTTACTGGCGGCGGCTGGCGACATCGATAGCTCGAAACATCCGGTGTTTGAAGGGATGGCGGCGTCGCGTCGGGCCCCGATCACTCCCACGTGCCTGTCTATATATATATGTTCAATATTATATATATGTGTGTTTGAGTGTGTGCGCAGCAGCGACAGTGGCAGCGATATATTGTTATTCGATAAGAGCCACGGTGTTTATCGACGCCGCTACGGAATTGCAAATCTGCCCGCTATATGGCCTCGTTGAAATTTGTTTGGTTTCTCTGGCGTGGCCGTGTGTGTGTGTGTGTGTGTGTGTCCTGTAGGCGAATTCTTGTGGCGGGCGGCAGCAGCAACTCTCTCGGTGTGGCTATGCAGTTTTTCGGACTGGCGAATGACACTTGCCGCTGCTTACCCAAATGAATGCTTTGAGGTCAGGTTACTCTTTATACTGTGTGTGTGTGTGTGTGTCTGTGTATATGTGCCCTCCGAGCTCTTGTCGTTTTATCGTTTTCGTATTATAATGTATGATGTATATGAACTAGTTGAGTATACTCTTTTGATGCCAAATTGGTCAAACCCATTTCCAAAATCGAAGTGCAAATATTTCTCGAACACCGTTTCACTTGAATCATTTATATACATATATATAGAATCTTGAATTCGAAGCATTTCGTCTCATCCACTCAACGAAAATCGTATTGTTTTTGAAAATTCACTGACAGAAAGGAAATACGAGGAGCATCGATCAAAGCAGCAGATATAAGGAAAAAAAGTTATCTCAAACCGATGGCAACAAAATATGGAGATAAAACTATAAAGAGAAGCGAAAAAGAAGAAGACGAAGAAGAAGAAGAAGAGTCGAGGCGGCGAATGTTGCGAGTACCCATGGTAGCAAAGCCGCGGGAACGCGATATGAATTCCGTATCGTGCAAGAAGTGATCGTTGATCGCGTCTTCATTTACATCCCACCCACACTGATTTTCAAGCCGGCCGGTGGTGTGCAATCGCTCGTCCGAGCCGCTCAATAATGAGGGGCCTTCGATTGAAAACTTGGTCTCTTCCCACTTGTTTATTTTCGTCGCATGTCCAAGCCGATGAAACGATCGGGCCGAACGTTGTATATACTTATGCGCGCCTGTTTTGCGACGTCTTCGTTTGCTATATACGCGCCGAGGAGCTACCTGACTTTCCTGATCGCGGTATAGCTTCGTATCTGCGTAAAAAACTACCTTTTTTTTTAAACTGGTATAGGTGAATTAATCCGCCTTGCTGCACACTAATGCGATTTTGGCTTTGAAACGATGGGTTTGGTGTTTTTGTAATAATGAAGCAGATTTGTAGTATATGTCCAGTATCTTCGTAATGATTACCAGACATCGTTTCGTGGTAGGAAATATTATTAAGGGGCACCACTAGAGTGAAACTTTTGAAAAATTGATTTTTTTTTGCACATATCGATAGTCTATACTTTCAGGAATAACGTACTAAAGTTTCACAAAAATATCTCAAAAAGTTTTTGAATGGCAGCCTTTTAAAGAGCAGCTGATCTGTAATAATAATGCAATCGCAGTATTTTTATCTTTAAAAGTGTTTTTCACAAAACATTTTTCAAATTTGCTGCAGTTAGAACTCGAATACAAATCATTCGATCGACTTGAATCTTGATGGAGCGCGTTCAGTATTTATTTTTCCATACAACGATCCACAAGTTTTTTTATTCGATAAAAGATATCTATTTACCATTAAGCGTAATTTGAAATTTTTTTTTTTCAAAACTCCGCCATTTTTTACAATTTCAATTTTTTTTCATAATCTTCCCTCGTTCTACGGAAAATAATTTATACTTTAATGAATTTTTTTTTAGTTGAAGCACTCTGAACGCCGCAATCAGTACAGCAGTAAGACAACTCTATTTTTAGGAGACTCGAGAGATGGTGCATAAGTTGTTGAAAAATGATTATTTTCATACAAAAAAAAACTACTATAGATACATTATTTATACACAGACACATCCTCAAAATTTGATAACATTCACCTTTTCTTGGAGTAGTCACACTAGTGCGATGCCCCTTAAAATCTGCAGTGTATAAAATTTCACAAAAATCTAAAATCACGCAATTTAGTCGAAAGAAATCATTCTCGAGTCTGAGCTGTCCTCAAGCTACACAATATAGGTATACCTATAATGTATAACGCAACTCGTGCATGTAATCACGCGACAGCGTCTCATCCAATCCCCTGTCATAAGCCCTGCACAAAAATCTACCGGCGCGCCTTCTTCACCCCCTCCGTCCCGCAACTTCATTCACTCGGCACAAGTCCCAAAGAAACATCAGGCGATGAGCGTCTCTTACCGCTGAATCGTCAAAATTTCGCGGTGCGCGCGCGCGTACGGCTCGTAAAACGCGGGTAACCCGATATATCCCTCGCGTAGCGATCGCGCCACCTCGTCTTCACTATATATATATATATATATATATA
>UELV01179458.1:0-17828 GCA_900490015.1 Megastigmus stigmatizans
ATATATATATATATAGTACTTTAATGAAATTAAAATACATACTAATTATTTTGTTGTGAGTTCTAGCCAAAATTTCTGATAAATTTTCAAAGAAATGAGTATTTTTTATAAAAACGTCTTCAGTATTATCGATGGTTATGTTTACTTTTTTTAATGTTGTGGTCAGTATTTCAATCCAGTTAATCTATATAAATAAGATCCTATTTAATTATTCTTCTTATTTTTATTTATTTATTTTTGGTCACTATACTACTTACTTGAGCCGCTGCATGATTAATGTAATTGCTATTATACGTCTCATTCCATTTTTTAATGTTCATAAGCGCTTTAGTAGGTGCTTCAGAGTCACTGCTAGTCATGTATTCCCAAAACACCTGGAATGAATAAAATATATTATTTGAAAAATACGTCAGTTTAAGGAGTTTAAATTCAACTCTAACTGCTGAAGAGGTGTTGAAAAAATGCACTCTTGTTTACTCCATTTTAAGCAGAATACAGCCCAAACATACTGCTTACCATACGAGCTCAAGTAAAAACTTCAATTTTCGATGCATTGTATCTTCAAAAATAAACGGTTAAAATTTTGGAAAAAATTTAGTGTGAAAGAACTAATTTTTACTAATGGAATACCCAGATTTCAAAAAGTTCTATCTGTTTTAAACAATAACATGAACCTCCTTCAAAAAATTAATAAAAGTATATGAGCTAGGATGGTTTTGTATCTCCAGGTGCCTCTACAATTTTGCGTTTATCAATAAGCCAACTCTTTGATCTAGGATAGCTCTGCTTCACCGAGTGCCTCCACAATCGCGCATATGCCCATTGATTCGATTGAATTGGCCAATGCCCATCAAGCGACTTCGCAATAGTACCCTAGGCGTCAGCTATTGTCTTGTACAAAACGAACTCAAACCGTCGCCGCCTGATACCCGCCGCTACGTGTTGAGACCTATCCACTCGCCATGGCCGTTGCGTGTGACAGATCCTATTGCATGCATTAATACTTGTCCGCACGCGCAACACTTCTCCTCTTTGAAAATGAATTACCTCGTCATAAATTTTCTTTTCTTATTTTCTATATCTAACATTTTGTAAATAGCTGAAATTGTATAGCTGCAACTAACGTTTTGTCTTGAATAGCTTTCCGATCTTCTGCAACGCTCTGGGTACGCTTTTAGAAAGGACGTCATGAAACTTGTCAAAAAAGATCATACCAATTCTCAGTTGGCATGGGATGTTCACTATAGATTCAAAGATTTAACCATGAATGTACGGATCTTAGTTAGGACTTCATAGTAAGAGTCTCCTTTAGCGATTCAGTTCAGCTGTTGTAAGCGTATCCTCTTTCTGACGCTCCAAATTGCTGACTACAATAAAAACAAACTGCTGTACAGATTAACACAAGTTCTGTAGTAATTAAACAAAAAAGCTGATCTCAGAAATATTTATCCACTCCATACAAACGTTTGATCGAGTAGAACAGCTTCATCTTCTTCATATTTTGCAGATAATTTCCACTGTGGTTTGAATGTACGGTTACTCGTCTTTCTGGATCATCTAGTGGGAAGTCGAATTCACTTAACTAACTAGATCAATAACATGTTTGAGTCCCTATATTCTTTCCATTTCAAGAAATACCATGATAACAACGTTTTAGTCATAGATTTTCTCGTCTATACTTGTCCAATAGCCGGGTTCGATAGGCAGGTCTCAACACGCAGAGACAGGCAACTTGGGTAGGTTATTAGCTTGATGGGCATATGCACAATTACACGAAAAATTGAGTTATTGAAATACACACAATTTTAGAAGCGCCTAGTGGTGCAAAATCAACATAACTTACCTACTAATAGAAAATATAACAAATGTATGTATTACCGGTCGTAATGACGAGAAGAACTTGACAATCTCTTTAGATTCACTTTTCGTTGTTTCATCATTATTAACATATTTTCCTATTGGATAAAAGAAGGGATAAGGGTTGCATTCTTTCTTCAGAATATGATATGTAGGTGGTTGTATCTAAAAATAGAGAAAAACTTATTTTATGGTGTAATATCATATTATATTACACTACAAAAAGTAAAATAGCAGTCTCAAGTGCCGTTACGGTCACAGTTCCTAATCACGTCCGTATTTCTAATCACTTTTAAAAAGATATTATTCTATGAAAATTAATTTTATAAATATTGATTTAAAAAAAATTAATAATAAAAATTGCCAAGAGTATGCACGTCCTTGTAATACACATGGAAGTGACTGAATTTAAACGACTGTATTCGGCTTTATACTCAGAAGGGTTAAGTTAATTATTTTTTTATTAAATATTCATTATAAAATAAAAAATATGCATCAAATAATAGTGTTTTACTTATTATTTATACCCTATTATTGGAACAGATTAGAAATCGGGTCATGGTCTGTTAAGAATTGCTCTAGTGTAAAATCAAGTGATCAGGGTTTGGAACTTTAAAGTGTCTTCATTAAAAGAAGTATAATTTATTTAATTTTTAATATTTTTACTATATGTATGTTTTTTAATTTAAAGCTCATTAATAGAACTTTCTAGATACCAATAGAAGTTTTTTTATTTTATTTATACTTTTCTTTCATTAATTTGAAAACTGGAACTCTTCATCTAAACTGATTAGGAATCGATACAGTAACGGTATACAAAAATAAAAATTTTTTAAGATGAAAAGATGAAAAAGCGTAAGTACTTCACAACATAAGCTTTTTATGTGATTACCAGAATAATATTACTATCTGATCTTATGGGATGCGTCACAACTTTAAAATCGAAAAATGAATATCCGAATCCTAAAGAGCTTAACTCTTGATCAAGATCTTGCCAATTCATTGACATTAACCTCTTTTCTTCAAAGCGGCTTAGCACAGTTGACTTAAACTCTGAACTAATGTTTCGACCTACAATAATAAAATCATAAGCTTAATATTCGACACTGAAATTGTCGAGCATAAATTTACTGTACAATTGATTACTCACTGTTTTGGCAGTCTTTAAATAACTTCTGTTCTATAGAAAAAAGGTTTCGCCCATTATGAAGGTCTGTACTGTCTTTGTTCGATTAAAAAATTAAAGTGAATAAATAAAATTACTGCTTGAGAATGATGCTATTAATATTGTACTTACTATTTAATTAGATTACTTACTTTTTATTGGGCTATCTAAAAGTCTCGTTATATGCAGAACAGTAAATACATCATCAATAGTAGATAGGCCCAAGTGTTTATCTCCGTTGACTTGGGTGTGATACGAAAACTTGTCGTTATTGCATCCATAAGAATAGGCATTTTCACAAGGATCCACATGCACATCGATGGCACTTGCAATATACCCATCTGCAATAATGTATAAAAGTACATACTTATATTACTAAACATTCAATAAAGAAGTTAATATACATACCTAGTAATATGCATTCCAGACTCGAGCATTTTTTTAACGAATGACTATCACTGTCATTTTTTACTGCAGTAATTGTTGTTGTATTGATTATTAGACAACTGAAAATCGATATTGAATTTTAAAAGAAGGACGGAGGTTGTTTTATGAATAGGTTTTATGATACTTAATTACAAATTTTAAATACTAGCAAAAATCATGCGCGCACTGTGCGCTTATTTTTGACATGGTGGCCATTGATTAAACTCTAACGAATACTTAAAAAGCAAAAAATAGTTTCTACTCCATGAATCGTTTTTTATTAACAATCTTTGTCACAAAATATTAATGTCACTCAAAACAATAGATTACAACGGGGTTGTAATTATTCAGGTTAAAAAATAATATTATTACAGAATTTACTTTAAAATAAAATCCTTAATTATATAAACTCCGAAAGAATTACACACTAAATGATTTTTATATTCAAACAGACATACATAATACTTTCATAAATTCTAATTAAAATATTAATTTATATAACAATATTTTAAGCTTTGGCACTATTCAAAAGGGATATCCACTCGTAACCAGTCAAATCAAGTTTTTTTATGCTTCCTTAAGGGGAATCCGTACTGAACTGCTTTACGGATTAGTAAAAAAAAGTTATACAGTCTGTATATATAAAATACAGTTAAAATATCGCGTTCTGGGTATAAAATATTAAAATATTAAAAATTGCATGAAAATAGTATGAAACTGCAAATTTCGTTAAGTATATGGGTACGGGTTCGTCTTAAATAAGTTTTTAAATATTCAATCATGACTTATTAAATATGTATGCAAAAACAGTTAAGTACGCTCTGGATATATGGTCAAAAAGATAACACGCATTGAAAAATTCGTTTAAAAGATATTGATAGTATAAATGTCAATTATTAATACGCGTTCTTATAGAATCTAACGATTTCTTAGCGAAATTTAATATGCAGTCGAGAAAAAAATTAAAGAAAAAACAACGTCAAACTCTGTAAATTTTGTATAACAATAACTAATTGTGCTTCAAACATGTATCGACGATATTAAATATATGTTAGAAGTAATAAATTAAGTAATACATTAAAAAATTTAAGCTTTTATGATTTTGAAATATATTTTTATACAAAAGTATACTAGTATTGAGGATTGATACCGGTCAAAATTATAAACTGACAAACTGACCGGTTAAAATTGTTTTAAATGTATTCAAAAGTGTTTTTTCACTATATAAAGAAGAATTTAACAAAGTGTTGGCAGCGAATTTCCCCCTTTTTACCACATTAAACCTAATAGAAGCTTAAATTTTTAAATTGGACTAACATTTGGGCTGATTGTATATAGAACCTCCTTAATTAATACTACATAAATCAATTGAGCTACCAATTCTAGACTATAGGTCCGACTGTATAGCTAGCTCGCAATTTCATCTAGAATCATAAGTAATTAATTAAGTGAGCCTTGAAATACGATTTTTTTTATCCCTCACTACGAAAAGTAAAAATTAATGCGATAGAATCTAGTAAAAATGTCTAATAGTTAAAGAAGAAGAGCTAAGTTTTAAGGTTAGCTACGTGGTGATAATATGATCACAGTTGCACGTGCACTACGTCAGTTTTTTCTACTACAATAATACATATTAAGATTTCTTTACTGCAAACAATAGTTAAATATCATGACTTGAATGCTTCTCTCTTAAGTACACAAATTTTTTTATTCTAAAGAAGCTCTTAATTCCCTTATACAAAGTGCTTCTTTATGTTAAAATCATAGTCTAGTATTAAGTCTAAAAATTTTAGACGCTGGGGCAGTCGCCATTTATTAATCTGTTATTGTTATAAACCTGCACACTGGTCACATTTTTATTCCTTATAAAATTATCACTGCATATACCACTATTTTTTAAATATATTTTAGAATAAAATAGGTTAATGTTATTAAGTAGCATAATCTATGTAACATAACGCACTGATAGTTTACTTAAAACTATGGTACATTTACCTTAATATATATATATATACATATATAATGTTAATTACCAGATCAAAGAATTTCCTACTGTTCTGTTTTCATCAAGCTTTTTTTATTCGTATTAATCTTAAATTAAATTTATTAAGCATACAAATAAAAAATAATTCTGTATACAGACTATTAACTAAAAGGCAATACGATAAATGTGTCTGACATTTTTTTTTAATTATAAATATATGTAACTATCAAAATTTCTTAACATTAATAAGTAAATCATTATACAAATATACTAAATAATTTTATACTTACAAAAGTACAAACGCTCTTAGCATCATGATCGATATACTCAACAACTGCTAAAATGCCAACTGAATAAAACTCATCTTATATAAGTTATCTGTTCAAAATTATTCATCTCAGCATCTTATTCATTTAAGCAGAACAATTGCAGATAAATACAATCTGGAAGGGATTTCTTAAAACTCTTGAGACTATAAGATGTGAAGCTTTAAAAGTACTTATAATCGCATGTCACACGTATATCTTTAGAAGCATATTCTCGTGTTTTCTTTTTCACAAAAACTCATCTTATATAAGTTATCTGTTCAAAATTATTCATCTAAGCATCTTATTCATTTAAGCAGAACAATTGCAGATAAATACAATCTGGAAGGGGTTTCTGAAAACTCTTGAGACTATAAGACGTGAAGCTTTAAAAGTACTTATAATCGCATGCTCTCGCTATTCTCGTGTTTTCTTTTTCACAAAAAGGCATTTATTATCTTATTTATTAGTACGTGTTAAAAATATCCTTGTATAAGTATAGGTTTCCAAGATGTTTAATGAATCTTTTCATTTATCAAAGGAGGATGCAAATGAAGTCGTAGTAAGCAGAGGAATGCAGAGAAATGTACATAACCTGTGTTCTTGTTTAGAATTTATAAAAATTTGAAACTTAAAAAAAATATAACCTGGGAAAGTGTGGGGATCATTGAAAAGAATAAAAGTGAAGTTTACTGCAGCAAGTAGAAAAAACAAGATTCTTGCAACAATTAAGCAACAATTAGTAGTGAAAAGGGCAAAGAATTACTTTCAAAATATTTTCCCACTTTTGTAGAGGCAAATCCGTAGAGGGATCTTAAAGTTTACATAAATTGTTCATGCTCGTAGTAGTTTATACGTTTTTTATTAATATTTATCGAGGGTATCCATTAGCATCCTCCTTTTAAAACAGTATAGCAATTAATTGTACGAAATATCAATGTATCATTTATTTCTTTTAATCTGTAGACTATACATATTTAGTAGAGCATGTAGTACAAATAATTATTTATTATTCACTAATTAAAATCTAATAAATTAATTAGCATACACATATTTATTCTGGATGCAATTGATTTAAAGATATATGCTCCGGACTAAATTTCGTGCTGTGTGTCTTTCCGATACACAGCACGAAATTTTCTACCTTACCAATTTTTATATTTAAGGGACTGTGCTATAGTCGGAAAGATTTCTACCCTACGGTTCTGCACTGTTTTTTAACATCAAAAAATGATGTGAAAAAAGATGTCATAAAATTACATCATTTTTTCCAACAGGGGCGATAAACCTAGAATCTTTCCAATCATAGCACATCACCTTAATATAATTCTAAGCACAAAATTATAATAATATAATAAAAAAATCGATGTTAGGCATTTCTTCTCCTTGAGTATAACTCCTTTATCTCTATAAGAGACAAAGTACATTCCGGATCGATATTCGTAGGAGCTGAATTTGAATCTCGACTGGAACATTGAAACACTTGCTCATACTCATCTAATTTTTTCAGAATGTCATTTAATTCATACATTTGGATTGCTTGCGGTCTTACACAATTTAACTAGAACATAAAAATATTATTAGAAGTGGAATAATGAAAATTTCACATTACTAAAACTATATCCAATATTAGTAACTATAAGTATAATCAAATTTTTTTAAATCTAGTTTAACATATCTTTGAACGCAGGAAATATCGTTAAAATTTTTTAGGAAATCTATTTCGCAACTAATGTATGCAGTCTGAGTAAATTTAATATTTTTTAGCTTCAAATAGTGTAAAAGATTGGTATATTTCTTATTTATTTCATAATACCTTTATGTAACTTAGGAAGAAAAGTTTTTCACTCGTTATATTAAGGTTTTTTAGTGTCTCATTGTGAATAGGTCCTAGTAAAGCATCATCATGATCGTCCTTCATTGCTTTATAAGCAGCAGATAAGCTAAAAAGTTCCAAGGCGGCGAGTTTCTCGTCAGTATTGATAATCTGAAATAAAAGTATACAATGTGATAAGTTGATTTTAAATTATTATAAATAATTATTACTTTATTTGTACTTATTCAAATTATGTATCAACTATTGTTTATGAATTTATTGCATAATTATCAAATAGCTACCCATATGTAATCAACTTACTATTTGATTCCAGCATTTCTTGCTTGTGGGAAATGGTTGTCCCAGCATATGGGGATGTTTGTATACCTGACTCGATTAATAAATAGTTATGCTAATTAAATAGTTATGTTAAATAAAAGAGTAAATTTATAATAATTTTATACATTACTTCAACATTTTCACCTTGCGTAGGAGGAATGAAACATGTCTCATTCACTACCGTGAATAAATAATTAAGATGCAGGAAGAGATTTTTAGAAAAGGCTAAGGCTAAAAAATAGAACTTTTATTATATATATTTGAATGAAACATTATGCAGTAGCTTTATAATGTTGATACCTACCATTATTAATCCCATTAAAATTTAATAGTAAATACGTGTAGAATGCCATTTTCATTCCGTACGTACTATATTCCAATTCTCTTTAAAAAAAATCAGCAGTTAACAAACAAGTATATATAGCGATTATTTCAATCACACATAGCTAGCTTACTTAAATTCATCTATAAGATGTCGCAATTTGTTATTTTGATCGCTTAATTCATTCGAGGCCTGATATATCACAGAAACTAAAAAAAAATTAAATATATTTTAAATGGGCTAAAATTATAATTATTTTAAATTATATTATTCTAAATAATGGAAATTTTGCATAACCTTTTTTATATCGTATGTTAAAAGTTTATGTAAAAAAAAAGCCTCACATGTGGATTGTTTTAATGATTTTATATACTTCATCGTGGCAATACACGAATTTCAATTGGCTAATATATCTTCAACAATTTTGGAAAAAGAAAACGAGTCTTTTTTTCTATAAAATATAAAATAAAAAAATTCATGCAAGATCCCATTGTATAAAGTGTATTTTTACCCAAATCGTCTCGAGCATATGGCGAGTCGATTGCTTGATATGGTATACTTATGAACGTATTTCTAAAAATTCAATCTTCATTATATCTATTTTATGAATTACCTATACTAAGAAGAAATTTTAAAATATTTTTGACACTAATAAAATGTTATTAAAATTGTATTACGTACTCAGACGAGTCTTTTAAGGTTCTTAATTCTCTATCCTTCAAAATGCTTCTGTAATTGACAACATTTTGTAAATGATCCGATGTGATTTCAAACTACAATAAACAAAATACATATAAATACTGTCTAAGATATTTATTAAAATGCTACTTACATCTCCATAATAATTAGAAATGGCTGTTTCATTCCAATTCGCATTAATGACGTTTGAAGTTAAATCATCCAATTGTTTGTAATAGTACATCTTTGCTGATTCAGTAAGTGTCTTTAGTTCAGAAATTTTGTATTTAATGGCTTTTGTAATTCTGCCCAATATGCGACGACGCCGTGACTACCCATAGTAAATTAGATGATAAAAGTCTAAAATAGAATGCTATTGTACCTATAAATGAATAAGTACCTGTATTTTAATTGTTTCATTAGATTCGAAAGAACGTAGTACTAAGTGTGATACTCCATATAGTTGGGTTTGACCTAAACAAACGTCCAATTTCTTTTCATTTTCGTAACATTTCAAGTTTTGAAATTCCCACATAAATGCGATAGTTTTGGCTGAAAAGACAAATTAGTTACATCAATATATAAAGTATTTCTTTGTGTAATAACAACTTTTTCCTAAGCTGCATTTATATTTTACCTATTATATCATTTTCGGTCACAGCCAAAACGTGTGCTAAGCCTGTGAAAAAGTCTTGGTTTACAGAAAGTGGTTCTGTATCACTGATAGATATATTAACTCTCTGGAAAGCTTTTTTCAGAATGCTGACCCAATTGATCTGTTCGACAAAACATACATAGTCGATTATTACTCATCTTATACAATTTTTAAAAGGAGAAAGTTCATCATTTACTTGAGTCGTTGTTTGATTTATATTCAGGCCATTGTATGTCTCTTTCCATTTTCTAAGATTGGTAATAGTATTTAAGTCACTTTTGAAAATACTGAAACCACTAATACTATTCCAGTATAACTAAAATCATTCATTTATATATAATTTTAAAAATAGAAACATCGTTTGGAGACTATAATGTAAGAAAAACTATTTTGAATTATTAAATATTACTGGATATAAACAGCTGAGAAATCTAATAATCTTCGTTTTGTCACTTTCAGTAGTATTTTCTAATTTTTGGATAACCGTAATAAGGGCTGGGTAGAGATACGTTGCTGAATTACAAGTGCCTTTTATACCACGAAATTGTGGTGGCCTTATCTAGAATTACAGAAATTTAAGAAATATTTCATAGAAGCAGAATAAGAAGATTCAAGTCGATCATGCTACCGAAATAATGTTGTTGCTTGGACGAGTCGGATTCCGAACTATTGTAATATCAAAAAATGAATATCCAAATCCTAGTGAATTCAACTTTTCATCTATATCTTGCCATTTCATAGTTTTTATAGTGTCCGACTTCAAAAAATTAATTGCTTCTGATGCCAACTTAGATGTGGCATTTTTACCTGCGAACAATAAATGTATGTTTTCACTTCAACGAATAATTGTTCTTATAACGTTACTCGTTATTTAAACGCACTTACTTCTATTATTGCAATCTTCAAACAAACGCTTTTCTACTGAAAAAGACTTAAGATCATATTCATTGGATACATCAGAAATATTTCCTATAACAAGAACATCATTTTTTAATATATATTGTATATTTAATGCGAAAAGTCAGAACTAAAAAAGATAATGTCATTTTACTTACCAAGATAATAATCAACGATTTTCTGTTTTATAGCAACTTCATAACTTGCCTCTATTTGATATGGAAATTTATCTAATATTCTAGCAAATGAAAACGTATCCTTATTGCATACGTTTGCTTTAGGATCTTTACACGGATCCACATCTTTGTTGCGATCGCTGATAATGTAATTATCTGTAAACATGTATAAAAATGATTTATTAAGACAGAAAGTAAAACATTTTATATTAATAAATCGTAAATACGTACCCAAATAGATGCATTCAATACTGTTGCACCTGACTACAGAAGTATTATTATTTTCACCATCTTTGGGTGCAAAGATTGTGCTCGTAGTTGCAAAGATACTAAAATTCAATATATACCCTTAAATATTTCAAAATGAGACGTACAATTTGCTGGAGTTAACGTAGAGCGGGATAATGATAGCCATGGGGCAATGAAAATCACCCATGCTTTACAAAAAATATAAATGTTGCAACGTCTTTATTTTAGTACTCCGTCAATGTTAATATAAATTCAAACTATTTCTATATGTCCAAGAAATATTTATAGTTTATTTAATAAGTTTTTATGTGCGACGAAAGTGTTCCCCTTCATTTCATCTAAGAAATGCTATCTCTTAAATAAGGATTATGCAAAGTTTTTAAATATTCCACAACTTTAATTGACTTTGGTTTCATAATAAACTAGAAACTTCAACAAATGAAGAGGAACTAAAAAATTACTCATAATCTTGTTATATTTTTTGTGGAGGCTCAAATTGAATGAAACTTACAGATACACAGTATTACGCGGTCATTAGATCATAATCTATGTAGGCGATCGCAATGCTAATGTATTTATACTTGTCTCGTGTACTCGCATGAGTTATTTTTCATTCAGGATACTAATTTATTCGGTTATCGCCATTACCTCTAGCACCGATTATCGTTACCCCGTAAATTTTTGTTTTCTTAGTCTCGTAGAAATATTTTTTTTGAGCTCAGAATTATATTATTTTCATTTTTAAACGAATCATATGATGAATACTTTGAATGCATACTTCAAATTAACAGTAAACATTTTAAGATATACGTAAATTTATTACGGAATAAAAATATGAGCCTTTACCACTTAGGTGATCACCATTACTCCACTCTACTACAATTAAACACACATGAAATAGTATTTTTGGTCACTAGGTCGTAAAATGAGATTTCAATTATTTTTTTTAATAAAATACAAATCGATATGACACTCAAACGCAGATATTTTACAGTATAATTTTTTCATCATTTCATTACTACATTGTATTTTGTATATTTTCTATAATAACAACGAATAGCAATAATTACTACTTCTAATTAATAGTCGCAAATAAAGCTCAAAACGAAAAATATTTTTTCTTATTGTTTAGTAATATTTAAATAATTATGACAGCATATATTTACCAAAGAAAGAACGTTAACTTCATGATTTATTCGACACTGAGATTTAAACTCTACTGACATGTATGCTCTCTTAAATAATTTGACTCATACAGAGTATTTTATATCTTATTTGAACTGAGCTAAGTTGCAGATAATTATAGCCTTGAGGAATTTCCAGCTATGTTGAAAGCAGTACAATATATATTTGGTAGCCAAAAATCTATACATTAATATCTTAGTAAAAAGCAAGATAACCATACATGTAACGTTTTTTATATGCTTCTATCATAGAGTTAAAATAAGATTAATACCGATAGATGACGTATTGAGTGACCGTCAAGTAGTTATTTAACTTAATTGAAACTTATTGCCTGCTACAAATGTTTTGTATACTTAATTTCTTTAGAAACCGTAAAATCAAGTTACATTTTTTCAGTTCAAAACATGAAGTTACGCGACGACTATAATATACTCCCTACCAATCCTTCTTCATTATTCAAAATCCAAATATACTACAAAGGACAAACAAACATCGAGATAATCCACATAAGAGCGCTGCTCTTTCGATATTCAAAAAAAAAGGGAGATAATTCCAAGAAATCTGCGAGAAAAATAGGCAAAACCCTCGGAAATTACAAAAGGTTTATATTCCAGTGGCTACCCAATCACGGCGCTCTGAAATAAAAGCGAGTACCTTAGCGAAAGGGTCGATCTTTTATGTATGATGTAGGGGACGATAGCGCATAAGAGGAGGCGAGGCCAATCGATCGTGCTGGTGGGCCGTGCACACGCGCGGATTGATAGAAAAGAGAGGGCCGCCCGCTTCAGAACGGAAAAACCGCGAAAAATCTCACATTTTACGCGACGCTCCGCGCAGATGAATCCAGCAAAAGAGCAAGGGTAGCGCATTCTCGGTGCTTTGACTCGATTGATTTCGTCGCCGCAGTCCTCCTCCCCCCTCTCTCCTCCCTCCCACGCCCACCCCCTGACCGCCCGACGTGAATTGAATTTCGCTCGGTTTTCCCGGCGGTCGAGCCGCGCGCCGGCGAACCTTATCGAACCGCAAGTAAAAAACATCCGAGTGTGTGTGAGAGAGTGGGTGTCTGTGTTCATTTGTGTGTGTGTGGGCGAGAGAGCGAAGGCGATACAGAATACAGATAAATCTGGCCAATCGAAACACTTTGTCTTTCTCTTTTTTAACGAGCGAAGCTCCCCTTTACCGGCAGGCGCTAAGATTTAAATTATTTTCCTAAGCGGAGATTTGGAGAATTCATTTCGAGATGTAGAAACTGTTTTCTCATGACTAATGCAGTTACTCAAGCGAATTGAAATTATTGCTTGCTCAGAGAGGAAACTTTGTGGCGGTGAAAAAAAAAGATTTTTTCCCAATATATATGCTTCAAAACATTTCTCAACATCGTTAGAACACAAATTAACAATTTTTAAGAGAACTTTTGTGTGTACACGTGTGTACATCTATCTTGAGAACGGATAAATCCATTACCCCGTTTATAAATACCCATATATAGGAGGGATCCCTGCGATATTTCTCTCTGTAGTTCATCGGCATACTACCGGCGACGACTTCTAGCGATGGCAAACGCATAGACAGAAAAAACTAAGCTAAAATTAAGTTATATGCAAGGCATTGCAAATCCTAATGTTTTTATCCTGCGAAACATGGAAAATCGAAAATTGTAGTTGTAAACACACCACGTTCAACGAAGACACCCCCCCCCCCCCTCCAATCCCAAAACTGCGATGCATGTGTTCAGGCACAGACATTCAGGTCAATATTGCAATTACTAAAGACATTGAAGTTTGATGATACATCTGGCTGATCGTAATAAAAGGGCCATGCTAATCCATGGCGTGAACCTGTTCTGCCTCCGCACATGAGTGCTAAAACTAAGGACATTCTCCGTCAAACCGATTTTCTCTTATAAATTTTCTTAAAACTCTGTATCGCGGAGACAAATTTTGATAAATAAAAAAGTCACGCATTGTGATGCTAATTTTATAAAAATACGGGATTTAAAGATGCACTTTAATATTAGTTTTATTAAGTATAATTGATTATCATTAATATTGAGTATCTATATTGTAATACAGTGTGTACAAAAGTGTAGGTCGCACTTCATATTTTGACATGTTTATGATATTAAACTATTTTTTTACATTCTTCTAGTATTTTATGATACGTTCTTATAAGTGCGAAAATGACCGAGGGGTACTTCGCTTGGGAAGGGCAAAGAACAGTACTGGACGACCAAACGATGTCAGTCTTTTGGAACCGCATCGAAGTAATATCGCTCTTATTGTACTTTTGAATGTGTAAAACAAATAAAAGTTTTGACCTGACCAACATTCTGCTATATACTTAGTTCTCGTTTGAAATAGATTTTTGCTTCATGAAAATACAAAAATGTATTTTAGATATATATTTTAGATTAGGTAATGCACATTAGCAACGTAATAGCTAGTAAATCACAATAATGATAACTCGAGAGAATAAAAAACTCGTAATCGCTTCTGAAAATAATAATAAAATTATTATGCAAAAAAAATGATTTACAGCGCATGTAAGTAATATACCTGCAAAAAAGCGCTGCCAATTCATTGGCACTTAGCTTCTTCAAACATAATTATTTGTTCCAATATCCCTGTACTATATAATATAATTTATAAATAAATTAAGTATTAAGCATATTAAACAAAAATTCAATAATTATATTTAAGAAATTTTAATAAATATATAAATATATTCTTTAAATTTTATATTAGTCTCCTATATTCAAATCTAATAATAAAAATCTATAGTTTTTGTAATTAATATACAAAAGTTATTTGTGAACCATTATAAAATATAAACATTTATTTAACAAATTGCTTTTGAAATAAAACGTACCTATTTTATACTTTCGCAATCATGAAAGTGCTTTTTTATTTAATTAGAATTAAATTCATCTCTATGTGAAAAAATAACCATATATTTGACAATAACATAACCAAATATTTTTAAACAAATATTAATTTATCAGATACTGACGAATATAAAAAATGATATTTTGAAAGTATTTAAAAATACAAATACCATATGAAACTTCAAACATCAAAACCCATCAAATCATTCTTTGATTAAAAATATTTAAAAAAAAAAACTTAAAACATTAAGAAATGTTACTTATGTCAAAAACTTAAAAATCAGAAAACTTCAAATATTTTTAAAACTTATAGCCAAAAGCTTGGAAAAAATATACAGCTCTTGAAGTACAAAATCTTGCTTACAACTTAATTTTAGCCTAGACTTTTCTGTCTACGTGTTTGCCATCGCTATAGAATTCGTCGCCGGTGGTATGCCGAGAAACTATACAGAGAGATATATCGCAGGGATCTCCTATGCGGATACGTATAAACGGGGCAAATCTGCGGAGATGCTCACGCATTCCCACGAAATCTCGTTCTTTCTCCTTATGTTCTGACGCAATCACTCATGCACGCGCTTACATAACACTCGATCCATAACTGCTCAAGTTTTTCATTCAAATCGATATTAGAAGCTTATATGCTTTACTCTTATCCCGTACATACAAACGCAAGCTACTGCCACTCAGATTATTCTCTCTGCAAATTGTAAAGTTGTCGTGTTTCATTTTATCCGTCGTACACTGCAGCGAATCTATCCAACCCAGTCGCAATCATATAACGCCGCATTCACGATCACGATAATCATAAAAATAGCGACAGCTGTCGACTATACAATATAAAAAAGAAAAAAAATAGACGGGGCAGCACTTGAGATCGTTCCACGACGGTACTCGGAGTGAAAGAAATCAAACAATATACACATAAAAGCGGAAAGATCGCCGTGTCTCTATCAACAATACTATTCTTAAGTAATATTCCATAGCTTGAGTCTTTTATTACGTCAATAAGACGGAAAGTTGTTAAAGGCAATATTGGATATACTGTTAAAATCAAAATAGCTTCCAGGTAAGATCTATTGCTTTTTTATTTTCAATTGCAACGAAACACTATACAGTTCACGCAAATGCAATAAATATTGTTTTATGTTTATTTCCTTAGAAAATTACGTAAATTATATCTAGATACAACATCAACCTAGTAATTTGAATTTGAATTTGAATCTTCGGAAATTTGTTTTCTGATTTATAAAATATATATTTAGAAAATTTAAGTATAAACATACTTATTTGTCAGACAATTTTTCATTAATAAATATACAGCACTAAAAATGCAGGCTCATAATAAAATTTTCATATTGTAAGAATAATGTCAACTACTATTATAGTAAAATAAAAAGCTTATACGTTTGAAAATAGATTTTTACTCAACAAAAATAATAGAATCGAAGGAAGCTTTTTAAGGTGTGCAAGGAGACGAAATAAAATATCGCGATAGAAATGGAATGAGATGTGAAATTTTGCGACGAAGTTGCCCGGTATCAAATAAAATGTTTACCGCGGCTAGTCAAACGTGACAACTGGCAACAGCTGCCGTAATTTTATAAGTCGACATTTTTTCCAGGATTTTGCCTGTAGTTGATAGCGTCCTATTATTATCCTTCACGCATTTCAATTTGGCTGTCTACAGAAACTTATACCTGAGCTGTATTCAGAAGTTAAACTTTGATTTCTCTGATCTTCTCGAATAAATTCAAGTATACTTATATTCTTAAATAAAAAAAAAAAAAAAATTCAATTATACATCATTATATTTCTAAGATAGTTTCAAATCAAATTATGGTGCAATCCTATAAAGATATTTGACATAATTAATTGCATACTTGAAAAGCTGTATACTTCGCAATTAATTTTGATGTGTTTATCTAAAACGATATCGACCAAATTGAATACATTCTTCTGCTTGCATTGATATAAGTAAAGTAAGTAAACAAAAAATTTACAATTGCGATACTTTTCAAATTTCTTTCAAATACAAGCCGATGAAAATAATTGAAACAGATTTTTGTGACAATCTCGGTTGACCTACGAAGCTCAGCTTATATATAAATGCAAAAAATATGTGAGGTTTCCACATTTGTCGTCAAGAAATATTTGGCGCACTCCGCATGAAAACGTGCATTTGCATCTCGGATCCGCATAAGAATCGGCGAAAAATTTCGGCAAAATGCAGCCATATTAATCTGCTGTAGATCTATTAATCATCATCAATTACAATGCGCAAAAAAACTCACGCCCCGCAAACTTTTCCTCAATGCAAACTTTGATTAAGTTGGGCCGGCCAAGAGCTTATGCAAAATGCTGACTCATTTTTTACGCTCGAAACTTCTTTTTCGTCTAGAGATTTCCCTCAGAAACTTCAAAATTCTCAGATATAGCCAAATTAAATCAGGACCGGGCCTTTTTCGAGGGCCAAACTAAACAAGCGCCTCGCTTCCTTCCGCTCAACAATCGCTCTTTAGTCTCTCTCACCGCCGCAGTCGCTTCTCTACAGCGTTTTCTCATTTAAAAGCGAGTTGGAGGTGTGCGGCGAGCCACTTCCTTTGTGCCGCTGAGTAAAATAAGGCAGATTCATCGCGAAATAAGTCCCCTCTCTCTCTCTCTCTCTCTCTCTCCCTTGCTCCCGGGGGGCAATATCATGAACGCGCCAGGGTCCAGTGCGCAAGACGGAAAATTAATTTCTCATCGTTTACTCGGTCCCTACTTCACGCGACCTTTCTTCTATTCCCCGCGTCTCGCAGTTTTCGCTCTCTCTCTCTCTCTCTCTCTCTCTCTCTCTCTCTCTCTCTCTCTCTCTCTCTCTCTCTCTCTCTCTCTCTCTCTCTCTCTC
>UELV01179459.1:0-32849 GCA_900490015.1 Megastigmus stigmatizans
CTATTGCGTTTTTTAAGAAAAAAAGTTGGTAGGCCTGATTAAGACATAGCAATGTGGCATTGTCTCGCAGCTATTGGATATCATTTTTTCCTGAAAGTGCACATAATTCCCTACAAAAATAAAAAAAAAATTATCTCAATACGATGAAAATTGACCGAGTTACAAGCATTTGAAAAATGTCAATTTTTCGATGAAAAATTTTGTTGCGATAATTTTGTTGCTCAGTGTATATAGTAACGCAATATATTTTATACAACTCGCATTAAAAAGTAAGTTACAAATACGTCTTATTGCATACAATATTTTATTATACACAACGTGCATAAGAGCTGGTTTTGCGCATGGAGTGTGGAAAAAAAGTTATCGATACAAAGAGTTTTTCTGAGGAAGATATTTAAAGATTAATTGGATCGTTTTTTATATAGGAATACGCACAACATTTATACTAATTATCAAGCTTTAATTCTTTTCAATTTTTTTTATTTAAATAATAAACAATAAACTGAAATAAGTTTATAGCGGTA
The DNA here is from genome assembly GCA_900490015.1 of Megastigmus stigmatizans. Lineage (NCBI taxonomy): Eukaryota > Metazoa > Arthropoda > Insecta > Hymenoptera > Megastigmidae > Megastigmus > Megastigmus stigmatizans. The sequence continues at coordinate 525 of UELV01179459.1, forward strand.
CCAGAACTTTCCTTCCTTCAATTTCTTTGTAAGTGGCAACACGTATATTACGCGTTTTTTTTTCATGCATCGAATTTTCGATGAATGTTAGGTACGACGTTACTCTGGTATATATTCCTGGAGCTCTAACCTCAGAGCACTCTTCAGTACCACTTCTTAGTACTCCAATCACTGTGTTGTCAGAAAGAACCAATGGACTGCCACTGTCACCCTGTAAATTCAATATTAATTACACAATGATATTTTCAAAATAGGACTTAATGTTCAATATTATGAATGGTCGTTTATTTAATAAATTATAAAGTAAACAAAGATATCATTTAATTATTTTCGTCTGATTCTGATTATTTTACCAGTGCAATGATGTTTTAAAAAGTCAAGTATTTTTTATAATTATTTAATTAGTTATAATCTTTAAGAAGTTCAATACTTATCAAGAGTTTTAACAATTTATTTATCTCTAATGGAAATCAGGAACTTTATCGACTTGTTATAGCGTCGGATTAGACGTTAAACGTGTCAAAAATTAAGTGGCGAAGAACGCGCAATCTCAGTCGAAAATGAATTTCTAAATTATAGAAAATCAATTTATTAATTATCGTGATTTTATTCTTTCGTTAATTTATTCATCTATTTTCTATTATTTAGTGGATTCATTAATTTCTTAATTCATTTACGGCTGAAGCACGTTTCTCTCCGCTTGGCTAAAATGGTATATTCTTCAGTGCTCAACTGAAATGACACCGACAATATTTAATTTGCTTTAAAAATCTCAAAAACTAGTCATTTATTTAGCCAGTTATAGTTTTTGAATGTTGGTTTTTCTACTAATATTGTACTATAATTCTATTGCTCATATAATTTAATTAAATAATTTATTTAATAAAATATTTATTATACATCAACTTACATCGCAAATACCTTCAGGTATCTCGGGTTTGTTTTGCTTCATCCTGGCACAAAGTATACTTGGATAAATTGGATTAAGGTAACCAGCTTGGCATTCGCGGTTCGACACAACGGTCGCTTTGGCGAATCTTAATTTATTTTTCCCATCGTTAAAACCTTTAATATAAAATTTTTCAGTTGTTTCTTCGTCAATGCCACCTTTGACCCAATTATAGCCAAAGCCAGCAACCGTAACGGTTTCACCTTCATATGTTGGATAAGTTTCACTTCTTGCAGGCAACTTCAATTTGCTAAGCTCTGGATGCTCATTAAGAGCTAGACTATTCTTCAGCTAGAAATAATTGTTGTATTAAATTTTATTCTCTACTTTTACAACGTTTACATATCGTTACTACAGAAAATAATGTAAAAGAAAAGTATTTATAACATGAATTTTTCTGTATTGTGAATTCATGGTTGACCTAACTCTTTTATTATGGTTAATATACATTCTAGAAAGTATTGTAAAACGATGTATACTGACTTTGCTAAAAAGAATTAAAAACCAACTAGGATTTTTTATATATATATTGATTGAAATGAGTTTTACGGTGATTCTTACGCATGTAATACTTACCGACATTTGCAGTCGTATACCAATTTCAATTAACTTTCAATATTTCTTCAATTTCAAAGCAAATCTCCAGAATGAAGCTCAACTTACGAAATTTTAAATATTAAAAATTGAACGAAACTAGTACATGAAACTGCAAATGTCGATAAGTATACACGTTCTAATGTACTTAACTTGGACCCTAAATATAAAAAAATTGAAAATAAATTACACACTAGCTCGTAGAGATTAATTACAATTACTGCATAAGCAATAGATTCTACTTAATATGTTAATTATCAATTATATATAATTAATAAATTAATTATCAATATATTGCTAAATAATTTACCTTTAGTACCGCGATATCTCCCTTGGGTGAATGTAGCCTTTCGGGCATCGGATTCACAGGATTGTATTCCATAGGCAAGTAAATTTTCTCTACTTCTACTCTAATGCCATGTTTGGTATGGGTTGTTACATCTAAAGCTCCAGCTACAACCTCGTATTCAGTCTCAATGAATTGGTTATTCTCTGCGTTGATAACACAGTGAGCAGCTGTTAAGATGTGATAATCGTCAAGGATGCCACCGCCGCATTGTTGTTCACCAGAAGCATGAACTGATACTTGATATTTGAATTGACCGACGGTCGCCAAGTGACCGCCAACTATTTGTTCGGTTCTCAGTCGGGCTTCCACTGTAAATGATCAATGTGTCTTTGCGTCGAATAAATGTGTACAAATAAAAGTACAAATATATAGTAATTTCTTCTACTTAAAAATGGGTTGCATTAATTTAAATACAAAGCATTATAAATAAATAAAATAAAGTATATTTATTTAAAAATAAATTAATTTTTTTATCATGAACATATTTAAAAATTAATAAGTGTTCAATTCGCAGATTCCTAGGAATAAAAATAAACTGATATAAGCTTAAAGTTAAACTAATAAAAAAATAATCCTATTAAATTATTATATCGATTTCATAGATATTTTGAATGATTGATAATCTTAAACTACGATCCTTCAAATCACCATGTTGGTAAATATGAGAACATGAGTTTTTTCTTTGAACTGCTATATGTCATCTGCTTGATAAAATTGTACAGAGTTAAATAATCAAATATAATTGAAGCTTCATAGCTAAGTTATAGTGATAGTGGTTAGATGAATGTGAAGGAAAGTGAAAGTGGTTAGATTGATGTCAAAATATTTCATCACATCGTATAAATCCCAAAAATTCAAATAGAATATGATTTAGGCAATTAACATCTTTTTCAACACTTAAAGTACAATTTGTCGGTTTCAAAAATTGGAACGGAGTTTTAATGAGTAGATGTTCCGTTCACCTCTAATCTGAATTATAAGCATTTACGAAGACTTCAAAATAAGAATTCAAAATATCGAATTTATGAATGAAAAAAAAAAAAAAAAAAAAATCACGCAGTTTTATCAAAAAACAATATTTCAATAAAATCGCGTTATTTATTGAGTAACTAAAATATGCGTAATTTTTTGAATAACTTATAAGAATTTCAATTTTTGCAAATACTGCATTTAGAATTTTTCCAGGACGTTTACATAAAAAGTTCAGCATGAAACGTTGAGGAGAAGAAAATGGACATTTGGGTTAAATATCTTAAAATATCTTACCACTGGTAGAAAATAAAGTGGCTAAAAAGCCGAATATAAATAATTTTAAGAAAGTGGAATTCATTTTTATTAATTCAATAGTTTCCTGTTACTGAACACAACACTTAGTAAGATGATTACTAAGAGGATACGGGTTTATAAGCTCATGAACATGATTAATTAAACTTTTCTGTTTCTTCGTATAAAGAAGCTTCGAAGAACTTTGAATAAGTCGGATAGTTTAATCAAACCTATGTTACACTAATAGTGATTATGATTAGTTAACTCTTATCTTTACACAAACCTTTGCCGAACTATTTGCATAATACTGGTATTCTTGCAGACATACTTGATATAAAACTTGGAATTGCTCTAATTTAAATAGACAACCACGTGCTATCAAATATATTTCAAATAGATTCTATTGATATGTTAAAATAAAATAGTTCTTAGAAAAATAGATAGGAATATTTTCAATAATTCTTTAAGTTAGGATTACCTTTTAAAAACACTTTTTAAGTGAATGTCAAAGCTGTTAATAAAATAGTTTTATACCAAACTTAATATTGATAATTTTCCTCTTAGAATAAGTATATCTAGATCTACAAATGCCAACTATATATTCAATTGCGATAGTAGTTTTATAAAGCAAATTTAGATAGATTCATTATAATTCTATTAAAAAAATAATTTAGCTAATTTGTACAAATAGTATAAAAATTATTTATAACTCATTCTTCATCTAAATTTTAATCTTTACTAGTATAGTTTTAATCTGAACTTGTAATCTTTACCAGTAATCATCTTATACATAGAAAATTAACAAAATAGCAAGAACTAATAGACCTTAGGTAGTGGAAGTCACACATGATGTAAAAAATTTTCTTCTTTTCGATTTCGATTTCATTAGAAATTCATAAAATAACATTTACTGTTCTACCGCTGTCTCTGTACCCAAGATACTTATATATAGTTGGTCATCCAACGATAGAAAAGTTTTTGGTGTCAACTTTGATGGAATAATGAAATCCTTCATTAAATATAAAAGCCAAAAAATGCAAATCGTCCATATATAAAGGGTCCGGAATCTCTAATTCCTCGATGCGCCAGCATTTTTCTTACCCATAGAACAACATTATATGAATTCCTTATCTCTCCCGAACAATCTACTAAGTGAGTTAGCCATTGTTCATGCGCTCTCGGCTAAATCTTATCTTTACATTAAACTCACTGGTAATTTGCAAGCAAATAGTACAAAATTTTGCGGGTATTAACTCGGCGCGTTGCTATATCTCTCTTTCTCTCTCTCACTTGCCCATTTCTTGATACTTCAATGTAATCAGCTTTCATTTCAAAGATCTCTGTGGCAGGGGTAGTCGAGCCGTCCGGAATACAAATCTCGTTTTAAGTCTCGTGAGATATTTTCGAGAAACCCTTCCTGCGAGAGTAGCCCTATACACACATATACATGCGCACACACACACACGCACATGTATGCACGCGGCGCGTACATAGTTACGCGAAGCGGGCGGTTGCACTGCTTCGCGGCGTGCCGATGGACTTTAATTTGAAACTTTGATGCAGACAAGGGGTGAGAGAGGGAGAGAGAGAGAACGTTCGTGCGGCCGTTTTCTCGTGTACAAGCCAACAAAGGAGAGAGAGAGAGGGAGTGAGAAAGCGAGGATAGCGATGTTATAAGGGAAGAGGGTGGGCGAGGGAGAGGTGGAGTTTACCAATAATAAAGTTTCAGTGCTACACGCGAAAAGGGTCCGACTCATCTGTCTGGCCATTCCCTTAATCCCTCACACCTCTTCTGCTGTATATCCTGCAGTATTTCTGACGCACGGACTCCAAGCATTTCTTTACTTCGCCAAACTATTTTGCGCTTCACTTTCATTATTACAACTTCTATGTCGAAATATTCAGATCTTCTTTGTTGTAGAATAATTTTAAGATGATGACGCATCAAAAGTACACTTGTTGTAATAAGTTAGGAAAATTCTGTAAGTATATATCTTTCTATACGCTTTAAATTGTAAGTTGAAGATATTTACATATTCGAAATGAAGATTAACATTTTAAATTCTATCAATTAAAAATTTATCATTGAACAATTGTTTGGAAATCATTGACTGTAATCAGGCGACATAAATAGAGAACACTTTCAAAGGGTTTGAAAGACATTGTTTCAATGATTATCTAATAAGAACTGATAAAATAAATGACGCATAATAAAGCATATTCCAGCTTTGATAAATTTATATATAATTTTCTGTGAATACGAAAAAGTATTGTATCTATCTAATTTTCATCTGCTTCACGAGTATATATATTATAAGCTAATATATTTTCAATTTCATAATATGTTCCGCGCTCGATTTGGCAATAATAAAAAAAAAAATATTTTATCAAATATATACAAAATGCTTCTAGATCGCAATATCCGAGAACAAATAAAAGTCCATATTGTTACCTTATTTAACGAATACCTTTGCGCGCATCGTAATATCGGAATATAATAAAACGCGCATAACATTAAAGCAGAATCGCCAAGGGCCATCTGAAACATATATACAGTAAATACGGAAGAACTCGAAAGTTAGATAATATACCAAACCCATCTCGTATATGTGCAGCCGTGCAAACGAAATAGGCGCACGATCGTTATGCGCATTATCCGGGGCCGCTGACAACGACGCCTTAGGCGGCGTAATATAACGCACTCGCGGAATCCGCGTCGCGCCCAAGCGTCGTTAGTAGGAGCCGTTAATTAAAGAAATTGCACGTCGAGGCGCTCGCTCGCGATATCGCTTATTCGAAATTCAATTACGGGTATGTACGGGGGGGTGCCGCCGTCCCCGATAGCGTTTATCGGCTGACTCGCGCGTCTGCACGAGCGCGTGCCGTATGTGTGTGCACGCGCGCGTCGGAGCGTTGCACGAGGCTGTCATTAACGCAGCCAGCCGGAGAACAACTACGTCAAGGAATAAGGTATCGATTAACGCTTAGCTAAAACCGCGAGTTCACCGCCGTTCCTGCTGCTGCTGTTGCTGCTCGCTCGGCTTCCCTAACACGCTTCGCCTTCTTTGTTTCCTCGCTCTCTCGCTCTCTGACTCTACAGACTGTGCACAGTTCTCCGTTTAAGCCTTCGTTAATTCTTTACTTCGGTTTCTTGCGGATGAAGAAATTAAAGTCGAGATGGCAAAGGAGAAGGAGAACGAAACCGTCTGGAGAGTTTTTAATAATGAGTTTCGAGCCGAGGGTCTTTTTTTTTATCAATTTCCTGGCGGTCTATAATACGTCGAGGATTGATTTTATATAGATAGGAGAATAATCGATTCAGTTAATTCTTTGCTGTTCTATGGAGTGATAATTGTGAAAATTATATCGTTATCTTTTTTTTTTCTGTTAGAAAATGTATTATCAAATTGTAAAAAAATATCATAAGTTTGGCGAACGGTGGAAAATTTGAAATGTCTTTATACGAGATATAAACTTGCCTGCTTTTTTTTTTATATTTTCAAACTGAAAATATTGCTTCCTGCCTATTCCTGATAAAAATAGTTTGAACGTCATAAAATCTTTATGACGCACTTGTTATGGATATCTAATACTCTTTCCTATATCCGTACGCCATGAAAATATTAGTTTTGTTAGGAAAAAAATATTACTTTTCGTTGGCAGAAAATATGCCATATACAGATTTATAGCTTCTACTCGTTATTTCATATATTATTTCATAGAAATAATGTATAAAAAAAGAAATAGAAATTAAACTGAAAAAATAGATTTATTCAATTTTTGAGAAAAGTAAATTCTTTATTTTCTGTAGTTTTTTACAATATTTTGTCCTCTATCTACTTTATATGTTCTAAAAGTTTCTGTACACGGAGAAAAATGATGTAGCAATATTTAAGATGAATATACGAAAAATTACTATGTTGCGTACCAAAGCTGTGATATACTTATTTTATAGAAATTTTTCTTATGTTCATATCAAATATTACTATGTACAAAGTAATTTTGGCTATAAATTTCTATAAAAATTGCTATGTTGAATAGTAATATTTGTTATGAACATAAGAAAAATCTCTATAAAATGAGTATATCACAGCTTTGGTACGTAACATAGTAATTTTTCGTATATTCATCTTAAATATTGCTACATTCTTTTTCTCCGGGTATCAATAGAATATGTATCTCTATATTAGATTGAAAGGAATTTGATTTCTCTAGTCTAGTCAGATATTTCTTGTTTATTTTTTCCTCGAATTGGAATTTATGTATTTCAGAAAAATATTATTCTCATATCACTTTCTACTTTTACGATGATAGAATGGGACCAATATTGGAATTATAATGTTTTTACACAATATTTTTTATTATAGTGACTGCAGTAACTCAAAATAAATTGGCTCTGAAAATGTAGTATTATTAATATTTTAAATTATCTCTTAGCAAGAAGAATACTTTTTAACAAGAATCATCTACATTGATTCCTACGATGATGCGAAATAAAGTGTTGGACCTTACAGCTACTACTATTTGGTAAAGTGATACTAGTATTAAGTACTCATTTCGAGTACTCCCATAGATAAGTGATTGAAAAGGAAGGTATAGGTTATCAAACATGTGTGAACAGATGAGAAAGTAAAAAATAAATCACAACCAGATGAATGAAAATACGACTTACTATTTTTATTCAATAAATATAATGTTACATTGGTATAACGTTAGGGAATATCGTGTTTATCGTTTTATTCATTCTCGCCCAATGTGCTCGAACGATCGGGAAGGTTAAAAACGAAATCCGGACGAGACGTCATTATATTCGCGCTTTATGACGACGGCAACGACTCGTTCGAGCACCTATTTTAATGACGCCCTGCAATACTTTCTTTGCCTATTCTCGCGCGGCGCTGTACAGAGTGTACCGATGCAAATGAACGAGAAATAGAGTGGGGGAGGCGACAAAACAACAAATTCTTTTCGTTTCTTTTTTTTTTGTCTTTTTCGGTTCAGTCTGTACACGCAATTTTTCCTTCTCTTTTCTTCTTTCTCCTTTCTCTTTGCGTAATAATAACATAGTTTCATAATAGTTTTTTGTTTTATTTTTTTTCTTGTTTCTTCTCTAAAAGACAGCACAGAACACGTAGTATTTTACACGATCTTTACAGTTGGCCTGAGCTCGAACGATGACGCCCAAGCAGCAGCTCCGAAATTATAGTTCTTTTTACTTTTTGCTTCTAGTTTTATTTTGTACAAAAATTCGCTAGGTATTTTCTTTTTATGTGTAGAGATTGACACTTCTAACTAGATACTTTAAAGTAGGTAACATGTGCAAAGTAGGTAAGGAGACGTAAGGAGGAGAGTAGATTGCTATTAAACTCATCATAGCTAACAAATTGCTGAACCAATATAAACACTTTTTAGTAATAATATTTGATGAGAAAATAATAGAATGTAAAGCCAAATGAACGCAACAACAGATTTTATTCTTAAACAATTTTGCAAAGGAATTTAACCGAGTAAGCCTGCCAACACCATTATAAATTACAATCTTAATTATTAAATTCAAACTTAAAGTATAAATTATGCACTAATAAGGTAGAGAAAAATGAAGATAATTTCATTAAGAATATTTTTACAAACTTCTAATATTTGTTGAATCAGTTAAGACTACTTTTTATCCTTCTTCATTAAGTATGAACAAAATTAACTTGTTCAGGAAATACTGAAACGTAAGTGTAAAGATCAGGATTATGCATAAAAGTGAAATCGTTCATCAGACGAAGAAAATTTAATTATATTAAAGGACTAAGAATTTAGCTGAGCAAATAATTTTAATGTGAATGATTGCTTGCAAAAAATGGATCAATAATTTCGCTACAAATTCAGAAACTTAAATTACACTATTAGAAGTGCCCATCGCTGACTTTACAAGTTACGAAGGCTAAATCGAACCTCACATACTTTTCTTTAATCATGCACTATAGACAATTAATTGCAACATTAGTTTTACATTTTCGATAAGTTCGTCTAAAAAAATGAAAAACTCCTTTTATAAAAGATTAAAAGATGCGTCGATTGCACACGGTTCAGTCCTTTATATAAAACATTCGCTTTTAATTTGCAAATTACGTCGTCAAGGAAAGTGCACACATAGCTTCAATCTCTCTTCTTCTCTCATTCTCTCCCTTTCTCTCTCTCTCTCTCTCCCACAGTCTCTCACTCTCTAATTATTTTACAATCCTCATCTCGACACTTCAATATCGTAAACCGTTTGCGAACATTTTTGCCGAGCGTCTGTGTTTGATAAGTTCATCAACTGAGCAGAAAATAAAACTGCCATTGAAATCTAATTTATATACGTTTTACACTTGAGAACTCGTTTACCGATTTAAAGACATAGACTATTTCAATTTAACAGTTTCTGCAATCTTAAGTAAATCAATGTGTATTTTACTTTTGATTGGCGTACAATGGAAATAAAAATATAAGTGCAATTATTTCTCAATTTTTTTATCTGTATTTCATTTACAAAAGTATATTTAGTTGATGAATGCAAAACCAGCAAAATTTAATAGTCCATGCCTATAAATCGAGACATATTGTCGGGGAAAAAGATGCACTCCCTTCTATCCTTTATAACATTTGCACTCATGTGACTAATGAGCACGATTTAAAGCTTGTCGCGGAGTTCGTTATATTTCTCTTCGAAGACTTACTTAATTCACTATTTACAAATTACATTTTTTCACTAGCCCACGAATTCATTTACAAAAGTCTTTGTTTTATTTTGCATGTGGTTTTTCCAAAAACTCGCCATTCCTTTAGATTCCTTCTCCCTCACATGGACTACTCTGGAAGAACTTCGCGGATAGTTTTTAGTTTTCAAAATATATTCCGATGATATCGAGTTAATTTATACAAAACATTAATTCAATAACAATTTATTTGCGCAATAGTATATTTATATATAAGTAGATAATAAAATTATGCAATTTTTTGGGTCGATAGAAAAAGATAAATTGCACGGTAAAGCAACTCATAAACAACTTCAATTTAATCAACATCCATATTGTTCTCAATAATTTATCAATAAAACATTTTTATAACCCATTCCGTTCAAAATAAATACAATAAAATTTAATTACATTAAATTAAAAATATAATAAGATCTTTAATATTTTGTAATACAATAAATATATTTATTATCGTTTTATTTCTCTTTTCAATAGAATACGGCAATATTAAAATGCTACTAATGTTTATTTATGCAATATCGTAACATTTATTTACAAAATAAATAAGCATTATAATTTTTTTTATACAAGCGTAAAATACAACTATTAATTTATATTGTTTAACTCGATATCATTCAAATTTAAAAAAAATCAAAGAAATTAATAACTCTCGAAAAACGGTTGTTATCATTTACGAGACTCTAGATTTATATTATAAATCTTACAAAAACATGCAGATCCCGAACTGAAGAATTTGATCGCACTATCATAACTTTGTTCTATATACACATGATCGCTAGTTCATCAGTCACAATATATCTCATTTTTTTTTTTTTGAAAATCGCTGATGTGTTGTCACACACTGTCAATTTATACCATCATATCATTTCACTTCTTCATTAAATTAAATTAACTAAATAAAGTCTTTAACTTTATAGAATTTCAAAAAACTCCTAAAAACCTTCTTCCAATTATTTAACCACCATAATTCGAAGCTTAAGAAAAAAAGAGAATGAGCGTTCGTCAAGATTTTGAGTATGAGTGAAATATGAAAATAGGCAAGATTTACATTCTCCTATCACACATTAACGTTTATTTTCCATTCTATATTGTTTACATCGAAGTTCAGACTGATATGTACAATGATGAATATTGATGTCTGTCATGCTCTTGCTCCTTCTCTTTCCTCCTTTTCTTCTTTACATCTTCTCATTTTTTATCAATTAATTTGCAAGGCAATGTTACTGTCTATTAATTACCGACCATACAAGTAGTAAATCAATTATTATACAACCCAAGTAACTTAAATAACTTTAATTTAGTATCGCATTTAATTAAAGTCATCAACATTTTCCGTTTTAATACTAAAGAAGAAGATTATCGCAATCATAAACATACTTCGATAAAGTCAATTTTTTCTTAAAAATATAATCATCTCTGTCGAAACAGTGAAAATTCGTCGTCCATCCCAATAACGTAAAACTAACTACTCAAATAAACGAAAAAAAAAATTCAATTTCTTTTTAACGCGTCACAATTGAATAGATCGAAAACACGGAACCTCGGTATTCCTCTCGGCAAACAAAGGGCCAACTAAAAAATATTTCATTAAACGTCACTCAGTCGGTAAACAATCGACTTCTTCATCATCCTTCATCAAGCTCATCCGTTTGAATTCTATTCCTGCGGCGAGGAGCGCTCGAGGTAAAAGAGAGGATGGCAAAACATCGTTCGCCACGTAGACTCTCTCGTGTACGCGTGAATCATCAGTTTTTGCATTCGAGGCGAAGCGAGAATACGCGCTCGCTCTCGGCTGCTGCTGCTGCTGCTGCTACTTCTTCCTCTCGCGCGCGCGCCAGTAACATAGAGCCACGCCGATCGAAATCGCGAGAGCATAGAGAGAGAGAGAGAGAGGCCGCAGTAGTACGCTTTTTGCGCGAGAGCCATGTCGGCGCAGACTATGTTCCCGTCGGAGCTAAAAAGCCGCGCGCTCCATCGACGCGACTAATTGATAATTAACGCTTCCGGCAACGGGCGCAAATACCAGGGACGTATAGCTTCTCCTAGAACTATATATATATATATATATATATATATATATACCCCGATCTCCTCTCATTCGCTCGCACAGCTTACTTTCGAGTAAGCTACGATCCTTTCCACTCCCTATACGTATAGAACCTTTTTTTTGCTTTTTCTCTTTTACGCGCGCGCATCGATTAAATAACCTGGTGCTCGCTTTTTTTTTGACATTCGACTCGCTTGTATCTATCATTTAGCTTTAACAGTTTCCCTTTGCTTTTTTCTTCTTGTGATTGACTTGCGATGTGAGAGAAGTCTTTTACGTTTATCGAAAAAAATATCTCACTAAACGAACACTATCAATACAGTTTATCACTAAAATAAATAGAAATTGTCATAGAATAAAAATATTATGAACACGATTTGTTTCGTTAAAGATAATTGATTTTTATAAAGTCATTTAAATATACTTTTGAACTTAAACATGTTAAAGCCCTCCTTCAAATGAGATATTTTTTGAGATTCAATCATATAGTTCACATTCAGTCAAAAGACTTTCATCCAAAGACAAAAAACACGAATCGACACACGTGACAGGTCACTATCAGTTTTCGTAAAATACTTGCGAAATTTATGTTAACAGTGTTCAGATCACTGGTCAAGCACTATCGTTCCTTCAGGTGACATCACCCTAGGTCTTCGTTTCAGTGCAGATTCGTTGCGAAATTGAGATTGTACGTCTCCAATTCCATAGGCTGCAGTGCAATCTCCTGCAGTCCGTCCTTCAGATGTTTATGCGTTTTTGTACCCGTCAGCGAAGTTTTCGTCACGTTCGGTGCACTCAACTTATAAAAAGCTGTGTCGGCCGACAATTTATCATAGAGCGGGCAGTGCTTGATTGGATTATCAGCTCCAACGGCGCAACTGAATCCTTGTCTATGCAACACCATCAAGGCATTATTGATGGGATAATGTGGCATCTTGGGATCGTGATTCGTCCTGAGATTAAGCAGGTGTACGTCACAAGGCAGACTGTGACTCAACAGCCTGATTTCTGGTGCCAACTTGATTTCTGCTTCTGTGCCGTCTACGACAAAGATGTTCACTGGATAGTTGAGAGCATTGCTCATCTGGTTAGCGAATAGCGAAGGTTTGGAATAACGATCCTTTTCGCCCGTAATATCCTCGAGTAGGAGCCAATGTTTGATCACCGTTTTTCGATTGTCTAATAAACCTTCACCCATTCCTCTGGAATCGTCGTACAAAGTTCTACGATCCAACATGACTTCTAACCAGCCAGGTTGATAACTGGCAGCGCCTTGACCATGATTCACCAGTAGTGTAAGCCTGTGCGACTTGTCTTCAATGTAGGCCATCGATGTTATGGGAAAGTAATTGCCCTCGATGCCTATCCTTTCAATTTTTGTGCGTTTGATCATCTGGTGACCATTTAAGTCAGTATAGAATTCTGGTGGATCTCCGTTGACGATGTCCGTCTGAATTCGCATGAACATCTCCGTTTCACGGTTTTTCGGCGGCGTCTCAAAGTCTATGATGTTCCGTATGTGTATCGCCTCCGATAGTCCACCTTCTTTATGATAAATAGCTACATGATGAGCCAGTAGCTTTCCATACTCCACCGTCAGACGTGAGCTCAACGCACCGGAAACAATATAAATCTTTTGATGTGGTGTATAAGCTTCCAAAACATCCTTGTCCGAGTCCCGAAGGTTCGGATCAGGCATGAAGAGATAGGCTCCACTATGGAACTGAGCCGAAGTATAAGCAGCAAACTGAATATTGCACTGCATGATTTTGCCAGTTGGCTTCTTGGTTACGCGCTTGAGAAAACCAGTTTGACGGTCAAACAACAATTTCATCCGTTGATTCTCCAGCTGAACATCACCCACTTGCATGCTCTTAATAGGGAAGACATTGTCTTTGCCACACCTGCTACAATAAACCGTGGATATAGCCTCGGCAGGAACTCTATCGGTCTGCTGCAAATGATACACCGCTATTGATAGTGGTTTGAGATCAGCTACAAACAAAAGTACATATACGTCATGAGTGATACTTGTTGCGTTCATCACCGGCGCGATCTGATAAGGAATGGGATTCTTTTGTGAATTCAGAACTCGAATCCGGTACGTAGAAACTTTCAGGCTGATAACCTCCTGTCGCGGTTGGGCGACAGAGTTAAAAAGAACAATACGCCTGGTCTCGTGACTGTTAAAATTAATAGGAATTTTCTTCGGAAGTTTCTCGTAGCTATCGCGATCAGATTCCGACAAGACATAAACTTGACTCGATGTTGAATTGGTCTTGACCTCGGTGGCAGCCAATGATTGAATAGCGAAACTCTGCAGACTTGTCATGTCGGAGATTGATTCGAAGAGTTTCAACGCGTAGTCCTTCATGACGAAGGACTTGGAGGTACCGGTAATGGCATCGTGGTGTTGAAAGAGACCGAGATTTCGTCGCGCCTTAACCAGCTTCTCGAAGTACGTCTCATAAAGTTTGATATCCTTGGCCGCTTGCTTAGCAACGTTCAGCGCTATCGTGTATAGGATCTCGGCAGAACGGAGATTGGCTTCCAATTCGCGATCGAGAATCTTCATGTATGGTCGGGTGGTGAAGTAGCCGCTCCAGTATGCCGGTCGGCCCTCGCTGAAGATATCGGAATAGACGAAAAAGTCACCCTTGAGCGTGGGAAATCTTGCCATTCGCTTCTGGATCTCGTTGAAGTAATCTTTTGGAGTACCGAATACTACCTCCGCGTTGTAGTCATCCTTGCGACTGTTTATATAGTCGATAAGGATTTTGTAGTTCGTGTATTGTTGGTCCCACTCTATTGGATGATCGTATCTGTAATTAAGACAAGAAATGGATTTTAAGCATTAGCAGAATTTTAATTTAATAAAATCATCTTAATATTAATATTTATTATCTTCTAATACAAGAAAATAAAATTGATTCATCTATGTTTTTAATTTCTAATGTAAAATATTTGAGTGTTTACAAAAGTAAATTTTTTAACAAAACTTAGTGGTTCGAAATATATTTGAGGAGCTCACCTAAAATCATCACCCAAAGGTATCAATACGACGTTATGTGGAAACAGCGAGCCAGTTTTGAAGTACTGCTCGAGTAGCTGTTCAGCCATCGCCTTCACATTATTCGGCGTGATTTCCACAGCTTTGGCCGAGTACTCGGTGTACTCGTTTCGTATCTTACGGAAGTCATAATTAAGGCAGACGTGAGGATGGGGTCCGCACGAGTGCTTTATGTTGTAGATGTCGAATGGTTGATTGTGAGTGAGCATGTCTGAGGCGCCACTCTGATCCCAAGGCTGCACCCAAACGAAGTCACCGTATTGCTTCTTGGCGAACCACTGCTTCCAGGCATAATGAATGCGTTGGATGATGGTACCGGAAGCTCCCGAGGCTTTGAGCAAATAAGGTACCGTGCCACCATGACCGAATGGATCGACTGACCAGCCGGACTCTGGTGTTACGTCTAGATTTGTTTTTAACCATTGGTGACCTGTAACATTAAATGATTTTTCGTGATTAAAAAGTGAAGTACATCGTCAATGGGGCATTGTAAAAAGTATCGAATTATAATTATATTATTGAGATTTGAATTGTTCGAGTGTAAATATAGGATCTGAATTCTGATGGATTTAATAGATTACAGGCTAATTGCACTGCGCGTTTAATAAACGATATAATATCGTACGCATAGTATTTTACATTAATAATATTAATGTTATTAACGTAATTTTAATTGCAGAATTACACAGCAAATCGCTGTGCATGAGTAATTATTGCACAAATCCGAGTCGTTATTTCCTATACTCTGCTTCGAAACGCACTACGTCGCGTAATACATACTAAGGAGTCTTGAAATGTTCATTGGACCTATGGTCCTTAAAAAAATATATGAACTCGGACCATATTATCTTATGCGGTATTCTATAAACAAATCCAAAAGCTCGTATCGAGGTGAGTTTGAGTTTATGGAAAATGGCTCGAGCACACGGGATTACCAAGCTAGTAAGTCACCCAAGGCTTGTTCGCACTCGTCAATGTTCATGTAAGCTCGCATAAACCCCGTACTGCTTATAGGGACTAACTCTCGAAACGACTTGAGTTTTTTATCACACAAGCTTTGACTTAAGCTTAACGCGGGTTATGCGTCCATAATATTTCATTTCATAAGTGCGGATATCATTTTAAGGATTGAATATGTTAATTTGAAAAGTTAGGACTTTACGTGTAAAATAGTTTGCCGATAGAGATCCATTTTGTCGTAACTAAAAGCATTTAGATTTTTAATATTTTACTATACTTGTAAAAAGTATTGAGTGTATGGTCTGTAAGAAATAACTTTTTAAAGCCAGAATTTTAATGGAGTTTTTAATGTTATGAGAATTTATTAAAGCACATATAAAAGTAGAGGTAATATTAGAATTTATAGTATTTTTACAAAATTAATAGAATCTTAATAATCTAATTGAGATCAATTACTAATTATCAAATTATTTTAATAAACTCGTTATTATTGCTTAAAGAAACAATCGCGTTGTTATACTAATCCTTTATTTAAAAAAAAAGGGCGAAAATTGGATTCCGTTGAAGCATAACGAATCGCGAGCAGAGTAGCAACATTTCAACGAAATGATCTTAATCCCAGCCAAGATGTACATCCGGTATCACCGAGCTCCTTGCATCGCAAGTCTCTCGGAGTAAAGACGACGTGGAGCGAGCAGCAGTTGGCAAACTATCCGCGCTGCACTGCATCATTGCCGCGGCGAGTGCCTCGTCACGTGTCCTTCGGGCGTGTGCCATCGACAGAGCTTTAATTAGAGGTCTACGAAGTTGATAATTACAAGAAGACGCGAGCAGCGGTGGCCTCCTTCATCACCCACTCGCTCTCGTCGACGACGCACCGCCTCCTATGGCGTTAGGCTTCGGGGGGGTGCTTGTCGCGTATTTTCGAGCTCCAAAGAGTAAGGGAGAGAGCTAGAGAGAGAGGCAGGGGAGGGAAAGCTTTTAATTCGAGTAAACAAGTAATTACGATGCGATAGTATATATACAGGCACAAAACCCTTTAATAAAGGCTATGGTACCGCGGGAGAGTGGGTCGATTCGCCGGAATACGCAGGCGCGAAATTCCAGTCACGTAGGAGTGATTAAAAACTTGCGCCTCTGTATAACCCATTAACGGGAGAAGGTAGAGGTAAAGGAAGAGAGAGAGAGAGAGAGAGAGAGAAAGTTGCGGTATACTCTCTGTAGTTGACAGTTTCGTCTTTTTCTTGCTCTCTTTGTTCGCTTTTTCGCTTAAAGCGATACCGTTATTAGAGACGCTAATTGCCATCTCATAATTGATGTTTTGAGTTCTAAGACGACGACGACGACGACGACGACGACGACGGTGTAAAGAGGGGTTAGGGGGAGGGCGGATATAATGGGTTCTCGGCGCCTTTTAAGTGCTTTCGCCCAAGAGTCAATGGCTTCGCGGTGATTTGCATGTATTTTTAAGTAATTTAGCTTTGCGTTAGTCAAGATTCATATAATTCGTACTTGAGTGTTATAAACCGTTTCTAACTGAATATGATTATGCACTTCTACATGACATTGTCATTATACTTTTTTTCTAATTCTTAGAACTCGCAATACACGATAATAATAGTGGCGAGAGGGGAATTGTGTGCGTCGACCTACGCACATCGCGAAAAATGTTCAGCGATATCACCGAATGGTTTATACTTTTAATTTTAGGTTAGATTAAACAGAATTTGTGAAAGACAAGATGACCAAGAATTATTACTTTTTTTTTTAACTTTTTAAATAACACTTTCTGCGCTCGTTGTATACACAATAAGCCAAGATTTTATTAGATCGAGTGTTGTAATAATGCATAAGGCGATTGTCTTTCTATTGTATATAAAGGCATAAAGTAATTAAATTTTATTTATAGTTATCATACTTTATTACTACATATATAAAAGATATTTTAATGGCAATAAGTAGGGCAATGCCAAAATTTGTATCCCAAAATTTTACACTATAAATCAACATAAACAGGATTGTAAAATGAAACGAACTCTTAAGAAAAAAATAGAAACCGCGCAGCAGTTCTAATTATGCTGTTATTTTTACGCTCACATCATTTACGACACGACGTAACAACAACATCATCGCTCATCCGCGATTTTCCGCTTTTCCTTTTTATCTCAGCACTTCGCTGCCAAATAAAAAGAAAAAGTATACTTGTAGACAAAATAGTGTCAAAGCATACATAAATCCAGGATAGTTGTACAAAGTAAAAGAGAAATTCCGACTAATTGCTCAACTCGCGCGCGGTATCCCGATCTTCAGTAATGTGTGGCGGTATAGTTGGACGCGCACGTACAGACGCTGTGCTTCTCCATTATCGTTGAGCTGGGTATAATGGTTGCTTGGACGCACTGCACCAGTGTCGATTCGAATTGTCAGACGTGTGTGTGTGGGTGTATAGTCGAGCGAGCTCGAACGCACGCCTCAGTTGCTGCGATGCGAAGCTGTCGTAAATGCGACATTTGCTGTTCTCTCTCTCTCTCTCTTTGTCTGTCTCTTCCTACTACCATTTTACTCCACTTCACCGCGTACGTATACTACTCTTTATCGCGGCAGCGTGTTTTTAAGCCTTTAACTTTGCGATGCGGGCATGTGTGCTTTATCATTCATAATTGCGCTGGCTATACGGTTTTCAATATAAAAGTTTTGAGCTCGCATATAATATTCTTAAAAAAGGAAGATAATTAATGTAATATAAAAAATTTCATCAAATAGTAGTGTATGTTTATTTTGTAAATATTGTTTTTAATGGAAAAATTAAGACTTCAGAATACAGTGGATGCTCAGCCTTTAATTTAATCTAACAGCCGAGCATTTTGTGAAGTAAAAAGACTAAACTAAATCTCTTTGATTAATACTGCTTATCGATTCGTTCATACCGAATAAAAACAAACACTGCAAGGGTAAAAAAGAAATTTAATTAAAAAAGTTTAAATAAACTTTTGGATATAAGCCCTGATATCAAGTTGACCACATATTTTACCAAACTTTTTTCTAGAAAAATCGAAAATGCACGGCAAAGTTTGGACAAATGGTTGGCAAAAGGATTTTTGTGAGACGGTGAATTTTTGCCAGCCTTCTGTCTTCTGTCATACTAATACGATTGGAGGATACGTCGATCATTTGCATAATAGCACAATTGCGGAATTACAAAAAAAATTTGAGTTTCCAACAAGATTTAAAATTTGTATGGATCAATGGAAAATTTATCGAAACTTTGATCAAAACTATTGCATCCAAACCTTACTAGAAGCCTTACTTTCCTCTCGCTTGGGACTCCTTCAAATTTCAAAACGTAAAAAACGTCCCATTGATTCCAACTTTTCGAGCAGTCACTCTGAACGAATTACACAGCGGGCTCAGGCATCAACTACACGCAGCGCAGACAAGAGAGAGAGAGAGAGAGAGAGAGATCGTCTGGCTAGTAAGAGACATCGTTCGTCGAATCTCGCGCGACGCTGTCGCCGCGTACACACACGTATAGCCCGGGATTATCGGTATACCGGTTTATTCACCGTCAATCGATAACCAATTATTACGAGCCGCGGCAGTTATTTCGTTCTACATAAACCTGCCGGCTCTCTGTATACGCTCAGTAGCTCGTGCAGATATCCCCCCACTCTATATCTCTCTCTCTCTCTCTTTCCTATCTAGCTCTCGGACAGTTATATTTTTTTTTTCGTTCGTTCGTCTCGCCGCGCTCGCGTATCTGCACGGGTTATACGCTACACGCACAATTGAAAAATAGCCTCTCGCTACTCTTTTTTTTTTTTTCAAGGAGTGAGAGGAGATCACTTTTTCGGAAAAAAAAGGTATATGTATACGTGTATCTATCTGTCGATGCAAACGACACGCACTGCGTATCTCGCTTTTTTCTGGCGGATCAATGACGCACACGAGGCTGTTTCTCTCTCTCTCTCTCTCTCGGTATATATACAGTCGCATAGATGGAGGCGAGTGATCGGGGATTCCGTAATATTTATATCTACGGATACGAAATGCGTGTATGGTATTCGGTGGATTTAGTTTTTTCCACTCGGTGGCGCTCCATCGCTGATGGACGTGGAGGATTGGATGTTTTTTTTTTAAAGGACAGTGGTATTCGCTGTACAGCGCTAAGTTTTAATAATGGTGTATATAAAAATGAAAGAGGTATGGGTAATTTGTATTTGTGTCGTCGTAATGGTGACACGTTCGAATGGCAAAAATATAGCGTCCCTTACATAATGTAAAAGCTGCAGAAGTGTGGGGATTGACATTGATCTTTCTAGTCATAGAACTTAAAGTGGAACGTGTCGAGTAGCGACCGACTGACACGAGTGATGCGGATCAAATATAGTCAGACGCTCCGGCGAGTAGTTTTATGTGAAAAAGTCAGACTGTACTACTACGTGTATATATTTTTTTCTCTCTCTTGCGGTTTTACAAAAGTATATTGAGGAAAAATATTATCATGTAGATAATATTTAATTGCCAGATAACGGAGTAGTTACTATAGTCAGATTTGTAATGCATAATTTATATCCACCATCGCAATTATTGAAATCCCTTTCATTCGCGAATTTACTGTCGTATATTTTTAGTGCTTCTCTACACTTTCAAATCTTAAACCGCTACTTTAATCATCGACTAAAACTTCATCGATCTTTGGAGAATTCGCAGGGCAGATGAAGCACTTCTGAGCAACAGTCAAGTTTGATCTTAGTAGACAATGGAATTAGTCCCGCAGGTAGTCAAAGCCCTGTCATAATAGAATTAACCTAGTCAGCTGTTCTATGTATAGGTAATACGACTTGTTACCTTATATTACCTTCGAAAAGATCGAACTTGTCAGGATAATGTACGTAGTACGAGATCCTTCTTCATTAATAATATCGACGACAAATCCCTCGAAGATTTTCATCTATCAGTGTCGCGTTTATTTATTTTTTGTCACGGACAAAAGCGATTTGTCATATGTTCGAAGCCCACACCTATATCTTTCTTTAAGTTACAAATTATTATTTTTCTTTCGATACATCAATCATTTGACTACATATACCAAGTGAAGTAACTCACCTAAAACGTTGAGCTACTTAACCTGTATATAAATTAACTTTAACGCGCTGTTGTTTCATTCGTGTATTTGCACAGAATTTAAAAATAAACATTTTTGCACGCCCAGCTATACGCTCGTTTCATCAAACTTTCCGTGCCACAGTTTTCTTTATTTACTTGGCGTACAGGATGTATTTGTCTCTCGCATTCTTTTCCTCGACGTTTTCTCTCATGTTCTTTTTCTTTGCTCCCATTTCTCAATTACACTTACTATCTTATTCCGCTATATAATCCACACCCACACATTTACCACACTTTACCGTGGACTTATATCCGACCCACACTTTCTCTCTCTCTCTCTCTCTCTCTCCCTCTTTTCTTCGTTCTGCCTCGAGTCGTAATCGTTCTTCCATGAACTTTCACGGATTCCGCCTAATCCGCCGACTGAAACTATAGCTGCGCCCTTTTCTCCGTGCGCACAATTTCTAGTCCGCTTAATCCCCGTGACGTCACAGAAATTTCGGTACACGAATCGGCACTCTCGCATCTCTTATTGTCTCGCTTTTATTCCTTGCCTCTGCACCCCCTCTCCCCCCCCCCTCTCTCTCTCTCTCTCTCTCTCTCTCTCTTTCTCTGTTCTTAGTCCGCTTATTTCCAGGTTTCATACGAGCGATATAAATTTCAACTTGCTACTGTTGCCGCTCGAGTGTATTATACAACGTTATCTGAAGGGACGACGTCCTGAAATAGGATGGCGGAGGACGAGTCGAGCTCTGAGTTACGCGGATGAAGGGTCGATGTTTAAGAAGATAATACAGCTGCGTAGTCTTCATAACAAGAATCCGGCTGAAGTGGACTATTTGTATGACTGATTTCCTAGTCAGCCATTTTTCAAATTATCTTATTATATTGTCACATGTATAAATGTATTTCTGCTAAATTCGCAAGTGCTTCGACAAAAATTACGAATAATAGACATGTAAAAAACGCAGAAAATTGACTCCCACGATGCATAAAAGAACCATCTTGATTTACGAATTCGACGATGGAAAGGTGAAAACGGTGCTCAGTAGCTTAATTCACAGCTGATGCGGCGAACGACGGGGACTCGTAAGGTGGTGGGGTGTCGGGGTGGAGGTGTTGCATTACGTCGGCGCTGAATGGCGCGAGAGGCGGTGTATACTTGGGCGAGGAAATCCCCTCTATCTCTCTCTCTCTCCCTCTGGCGGTTAACGCTCGACAGGATTGTAATCAGGCGCTATTTATCAGTGGTCGACCGTGAAACCATTCGAAATACTCCATTCGTATTTCGCGAGCTATCTGCCCTACACCGTCAAAATAGCTGCAACATTCAATCTCGCGTGTTGAGGATTTATTCATTCAAAAATAATGCGAATTTTCATAGGTGCGCGTTAATGTTGTAAATGATTAGCATTCTGGTGGAAAAACCGTTATGCTTTAGCTGAAGCTAAGTTTACTGTACTAATTAATTTCTTGTGTGTTTCCCAGAATTGAAGGAACGAAAATATTTGTTTATAATTACTGAATGTAACTGGTTATATCAAGCGGAAAAAGCGTAATCATTTTGTTACGTCCAATAATTATTTCTATTACATTATACGAGTGGATAAGCGGACCATTTTAAAAGTGCAATTTAGCAGCGTGAATCCTTTATTTAAATGTTTCCCAATTTCAGAGAGAGAGAGAGTTATATGGCAATCCTCTTTAAAAGTGCAATCAATGAGCAGCGCGCGGACGAAAACCACAGAGCCGAAATTTTTTTTCGCTTCATTCGGACGAGCCCCCCTATACAACGTCCAAGTGAAAAGACTCGGTCACATGTCTGGCCTATCCGTCGATTCCATTTCAGGATCAGTCCGGCTCAACGACACATGTGTAAATCTCATCGGAATCGAGCGATTCCCTCTTACCCCCTATGCATCCTCGGATTTCCCAATTTTCTTTCGTTCCGACGCCTCTCTCTCTCTCTCTCTCTCTCTCTCTCTCTCTCTCTCTCCTCGTTACACTATCCACACTCTCCTCCCTCTCCATTTTTTTTATTTCGCTCTCTTGTTCCTTCCGCACTCGATTTGCCCAGTCCGCTTATTCCTCCCGAAAGATATTTTTTGCTCCTTTTCCCTGTCTCTCCCCTGCTGCCTTCCCCTCGTTGTCTTTCTATGCCGCTTTCCTTTCTCTCTCTCTCTCTCTCTCTCTCTCTCTCTCTCGCACTCTCTCTCGCACTCTCTCTCTCTCGCTCTGTCTCTTATTGTTGATTCTATCGTGTTTTTTCTACCTTGTTCTCGTTTCGTAATGGAGACTGAAAAAATTCACGAAACAGCGTAATTTCTTAGCAAATTTTGCAAGCTTAATTATATCGCCAAGTTTATGCAGCTATTATGAAAAGCAAATAAGATAATATTATATTATGGGCAAATTTAAAAGCCTCTGGGTAATTTTTCAAGTCTAAATTCTTGAAAGAAAAATATACACGGAATTGGGTAATTCTACTTTTAAACAGAGAGCCTCAATAAGTTATGTCGTTAAATAGAGCATAGAATAAGAAATATATTTCACAAAAAGAATCAGCTCTCGCTAAACTTTGAAAGAACTATGATCCATTCTAAAGTTTTCAAATCAGCACGGAAACTGCCATCTATATTCCATACATTGTCTGACTGCACTCGGAGATCATTTACTAATCTTCTGTATCTATAGATATACCGACCATGTTCCTTTATAATCTTTCATACGTGAAATGTCTAGGTTATACAAATAGTTACGAAATTATCCTTCAATGACAATAGATCATTAAAGCGATAATTTAATGTAAATATTATTATTAATTTAGAGACTTAGAAAAATACAGCTTTATAAAATATAAGTCATAGAAAACCATATTTTACATAAACTGTTAACCAATATTATTCACGGTGTGATATAATATACTATAATAATACTGCAAGTTCATTTACAGGATTCAAAGGATTGGATTTAAGAGTGTTCAATGATTAACATCAGCAGCGTTTAAATACGTTCTCAGGGTGTAAAATCCGAGATTGGCACATTCGAAGCTGATTCGCGTAGCAAAAAACTTTCAAACTCGATTGTCTCCACGCCGACAGCTACAACGTCGATGTCGAGCTTCTCTCCCTAGCGCATAACGTTACGAGCTGAAGCAGAAGTCGTCGCTCGTCGTCGTCGTCGTCGTTGTCGTCGCTCGAAATATCTATACAGCGACCAGAGACTTCTATACGCGGTGCACTGGGGTACGATTTCAATTTTACGCCGCGCCGCGACGAATTATGCGAAATAGCTCAGGAGAAAAACGTTCAGCTCCGCCCGCGCCACTGCACAGTCTGCGTAGTATCTCTCATCCGGCGAATATTTTAATTCTCGCGCAACGCCAGTCTTCTCCCTCTCTCTCTCTCTCACTCTCTCAACCCCTTTTTTTCATCCTCTTCTTCTTTCGCTGCTCTTCCTCGCGCGCTCCATCCTTTTTTTCGTTCCTTCTTCCGGTGGTTGAGCGGAGCTTTTAATTTGATTTCATTCCGCGGGTAGTAGCCCCGGCCGGACAGCCGCAAGGTAATAAGTGCTAAGTGAATTACCGGCTGCTGCGCGTAAATAATGGAAAACTTTATTGCTATGGAAGATGGTGCGAATCCTACTGTTCGCCTTTCGATAAGGCGCTTTATGTCGCGGTGTCGAGCTCTTGTCGCGTATATATGTTCGAATTTTTTTTTTTATTACCATTTGTATATAATTAACTGTACATTTAATTAACGATCAAATGATAAATATATAAAGTGCTAAAGTAAACACAGTTATTTGTAAATACTCGTATCGACTTTGATATCAATTGGGAAGAGATGAAAATTTATTAGATATCGTGTATTTACTATTTACCAAAGCTTTCATTCATCAGATATTTACTAAATTATTAACAATGCACGATAAAACCAGTGATTATTCTATCCGCTAAGTATTACAGTTTAATTTGGACAAAATATTTCCGCCTTGGCTGCGTGAAATTTAAACTCTTCGCCAGTTAGGTATTTAACTGAAAAATGCGCCGCTCGTAGTCGTGCCCTGAACGTGCGTAAAAAAAGCAAATTGTTAATTATGTCCGACAGTGCGATTAAAGGTATAGAGGGCCGAAACGAGTTGAGAGAAAAAAAGAGACACACCAAATGAAATATTCACGGAAAACGTCAATTTGGGCGATGATAGAATGAAAAAGGGAGAGGAAAGGGAGATTGGGTGCACACATGCAGTGCCTCGATTATATAACGAGAGAAATTCCGAAAATCGTGTGGGCGAAATCCGCTTTAGCAGTGACCGCCACCGCCGACACCGCGCCGTCAACAAGCCGTGTCCGCGGTAAAGCGTGCAGTCGACGCGAATTCAGGAGGATTAGCAAACTTAGGATATATATCGAGCGACTTCCTTGTTTACCCAGTATATAAGTCGTCCGGGAGAATAAAACGGTACAAGCTTATAATAAAGCATCGAACGTTCAGCTGTACACTAGTTATTAAAGACTCTATATCCTCTTTAATTCGCGATGAATACGTCAATGCTTTTTCGCTACTTCCGAGCGTCAACATAGCCATTAGCTAGTTTCCGTCTCCGCTCGTCGACAAACTAGCTGACTTTATTACTAATTTTTTTTTAACCGTGCTGCGATAAGTTTTAGAGATATCTGTAATAAAGCATATCACCTCGCACAAGGAAGAGGAAGAAAAATAGCGGAACATCCTTTAAGAATACCATGGCTCGTGGCGGAGATCAATAGCTTCATTACAACTTTAGCTGACTTTATATACATTTGCCTTGAAAATTTCACTACTAAAACTAACTCGTTAACTTAGATGCGAAACGCAACACGGTGAATCGGTGCGTCTGTTTAATGAGTCGTGGCTGCATAAAGTACTCTCTATCTCGGTTCTCGTCCTCTCTCAGTTGGTATAGGGAACGGGATTATATATGAAAGGCTCCGGGTTGTGTCTAATGACGCTTACAGTAGACGAGCAATTTAATTAAAAAACGCTTAAAGCCCCATTAATGCATTATGCGGCATTAGCGCGATATCGAGAGTCTAAATTGCTCGCTCCTCGATTGTCGAGTGGGTATACTCGCGTCATTGGGTCTGTTGTATCGCACGGGCTGCAAAGTCATTCGATGGATATAATTCTATATATACGGGCTACGTCTCCGATCAGACGTGAAAGAGTTATGTGCACTCGATGACTCTTGCGACGTGAAATATCGTTACTACTTCGAATGGATTTCTTTTTATTTCTCCTTTTTTTCTCTCTATAGCAGACACGGCTTTGTCGCAGCTTCCGAATGATTGACTCTGTATAAATTTACGATCAATTAGAAGGAAGATGATCATTTTCTTTACGAGCTGTTAAAAATCATGCTGTTAAAGCTTGAATATCTTTAGCACATCGTTAATTTCGTAATTACGTCACCTGTTATTGTTATTATTTGTTTTGTCTGTTGGCAGATAATCGTAAATGCGAAATATTTTGTGAATAAAGCAAACGAATGTTATACTTAGATTTACTTCAGAACGTTATCTAGGATATTCCTATAGATGTCAGCATTTTTCTATTTTTTCTATGTTAAAAAATCCATGGGCTTTTCATTGTAGGCAGTTTAAATGTTTGCTGATTAGTCGAGAAAATTAAAAAAAAAAGCTTCGATTTATCATGTATTTGGTTTTTGCAAATTTAAAAAGACTAGCCGAAGTTATAACCTAATCTCCAGACGCGAAATGTCCATGCTGATCCAGTTTCAATTTTAAAATAATCAGCTTAACCTAAAATAGAGCATTCATAAAATATTTATCTTCTTAATTTGCTAACGAGCGGAAATGCATGAAAGGCTTATATCATTTCTTTGACGGAGCAGCGAAGAATAATAGATTAAAAAATTTGGGCTGTCACGATGATTGATATAATTGAATTTGCAATTCAATTCATACTAATATACTTCCTACTTTTTCAGCCTTTACACCTCCAATAAATAAGACGTTCAAACCCAAGTCGACGGTTTAACTCGATAAGCCTTCGAAAAAGAGCCGGCTGCAACAAGCGCAGAGCGACACTGCTCATAGTACGACGTATAAAGGCAGGGCTGAATGGAGCTTGCGGAAGCTTCAAAATAATTAACGGTACGTTCGCTGCCGACGCAGCCGCTGCGATTCCACTAAAACCGTGAGAGTAAGCAATTTGGGCGCCTCGCCGAGCGAAGCATCGTTAATCCGAAAAGTCAAAATACGCGGTATGTATACAGCAGCAGCAGCGAGTCGTATGGACCCCGTGGCTGTATGCAAGGGGGGGGGGGAAGAACAGCGTAGAATGAGTGAATCAAAGTTTATTAGCGAAAGGCAGGAGTAGGAGGAGAAGAGAGAGAGAGATATGCGGACGTTCAAACGTCGACGGTGTGCAGAGGGGCGGTAGGCGGCGAGATGCGGGGTGGGCGAACAAACCATTAAACTACACTCAGCCGGCACTCGGCTGATTATAACTCATTAGACGCGACATGTGTGCATTAACGAAGTTAACGGTGGGGTGGAGGTGGGAGGGGCCGCGCAGAGAGTGAGTCAAGTGAGGGGGCAGAATATGCTGCAGTTTTAGACGGTAATTGCCGTATAGTATCCCCGTACGAGCGCGAAACTCACGTTTCCGTGTATATATGTTATATAGTAAGCGTTCACTCAGTTTCTCTCGCGCTCGCGGATTCAGGCTATAACCGAATTTTGAACGCGCGCGAGCCATATGTGTTTGGAGAAAAGAAATTTGCTTAGCCGTCGCCGAGCCAAAGTGTCCTTTAAATCTCGACGCGTGCAACTCGGCGGTAGCTCCAACTGCGTGTAAATGGGGAATTCATGCGCTGCTGCCTACAACGCTTGTTTGCGCTGGAACTTGAGTGCACGGCGAACTTTGTCGTAATTAATGAGCAGCGGGATTAATTAATCAGTATCGCGTATAAGTGTGCGTGTGTGTGTGTGTGTGTTTGCATTTGGGCGTGCCCTTTTATACGCACACACATAGACGACTTTTGGGATATCGATTTATTAAAACGCTTCATTCGTTACGGAGCTTAAAGTTTTAGCGATGTTTGTTAGCTCTTTCGATTTTTCACTGAAACTGTCGATATACTACTTGTATAACTCACGGTGGAACTTTAAAAATTTTCAAACGGAACTTACGCGACTAAAAATCGATTCGGCTTAAAGTTTATATGTTTAAATTTAAATAAATAAAATTTAGCTATACATTATTATTGAATTTGTACATTGGCATTAATTATACGACTAAACTGAAATGTTACGTAAAAAGTGTGTTCTACAGAATCATTCTAGAAAATAAAACGTTATACAGTCGAATCATTTATGAGGTAAAGTATAATCTAGATTGAATTTTGACCTGCTTTCTTCCGCCTTTACGCGCAAAAAGTGGCGCTTCAAATCGATCGTCGACTATTAAAAACTCTGAATGAATTATTAGGGGTGTACACACGACAGAGGCAGTCAGTCTGAAAAGCACCAGTAATCAGAACGAAATTATACAGAAGCATAGACGGATTTAAACGGCGTTAATAATTAACGGCAAATATGAGGTAGGGAGCCAGCTATAAATGTCTAATATTGATCTTGCCGAAGCGCATAGGGTCGTAGGAGGTCGACGTCAGAGAGCGAAAGCAAGAGAGAGAGAGAGAGAGAGAGAGAGAGTTTGAAGCGATAAGCCACGGGACCACAAGCCATCGCTGAATAGCATTCCGGAATTAACGCATCGGCTTAGATCATGTTGAGTGAGACCGAGAGGCTTACTTGCAGGCCCCCCATCAGCTCTCCCGCCATTGTATACGTCTAAGGCGCTTGTTGAGCGCGCTAGTCTCCCGCGTACACACACGCATATCCTTATAGCTCGAATATATATATATATATATATATGAAGAGCATCCGACATCATCGCGCGAGTAGAGCGTTCCCGCAGCAGTTAAGCGAAGTGTCTCCTTAGGATTGTTATACTGCGCGCTTATATGGCATCTCTCGGTATTCGCGACGAGGAGAGAGAGAGAGAGAGAGAGAGAGCAGCAGCAGCAGCTCCCTGCGCGCGCTTGCCTTTATCCCAGCCCGAGCCCTTAACGAGAAAATCACACCGGGGACGAGAGAGAGAGAGAGAGAGAGAGAGAGAGAGAGAGAGAGAGAGAGAGAGGAACCGCTCTTGAGAACGCCAAGGAATCTGATTTATGCCGGGGGACCGCCGCCGCAAGCTTCAACCGGAAATATTTACTTTATGGCCAACGTCGAAACTTGAAAATTATAGCTTTGACGGAAGCAATTTTGGTTATGCCAACGGTTTGGCTCTGTTTATGAGGGAATTCCTATGGTTATAACGTTAGCGCTGCCTCGGCAGCTGTATCGTCGCCCTGCTGGATACGGGACCTTTTTTTGCGGTTGCTTTGGGAATAATGGGGTGTACTTGGATATTGAAGCGATGTAGGGTCTCGTTTTCGTTAGCTTACGTTGCGGAGGAGTACAATGAACTTATATGTTATGACCACTGGAAAAAGATTTTAACAACTTGATAGCAAGCGAATGTATTCGCAATGTTTGCTTCTAGCGACAAGGAAGGCGGTCCTTTTTTTATCATAAAATAATAAAAAATCAGTATGTCAAAAAGTAATTTAAGAAATATTTTTAAAAAATCCATCATTTTACTTGGCTCAAAAAAATAATTCAAACCTAGAGAAAACTAATGTATTTAGTTCCATTGTACATAAAAAAACTTTACTTTAGAATGATCTATCCTCTTCCATCCTGCTCTGACATCTTCGAGACCGTGAAATTTTGACTTTTGACACAAATATGATGAAAGGGACCGGTTACATGGTCGAGGGGTGATGCAGTAAGGTTTAATCGTTGATTTTGAATTTTATGAATGCGATGTACATTACCGTGAGGCCTGCTGCTGCACAAAATTTGTGCAGCGCGCTCGATACGAAACGAGTGAGAATGGCTGTAGAATAAATGCTGCAGCAGGCGCTGAAAGTCGGAAAGAAATCTTACCGATCTGCTAAATTGGTCTTAGAAGAGTCAATTCATGATAGGAGTTCATTATATCAAGTAGGAACGGCAAAGTAGGTGATAAGTTTGAATAAGATCACACGTACGAGCAAGAACTGCTTTCTGCCAAAACCGATGGTGGTGTACGGTAGGTCATTTTCCGAATCTTAATTAATGCACATTTTGGCAATTTATTAATATTGCCAAATATGTACTTGCTTATTAATTATTCATTTAGTTCTATTCTAAAAAAGACCCTGCCTATAAAATTGACCTTGTAATAATAGAAACAAATTAGAAAACCACCACTCGAATATATAATGATTGAAGACAAATATATACACTTTCGCAATATAAGAATATGTGACAGTAGGTGCATTGCAATGCAATTCCAAAAGAAGCAGTCTCCAACCATCGAGAAATCGCCGATAGCCTGGGCAACAAACTCGTAAAATCGGTAAATTGAAAAAGCCCTTCTCTGCGACGGCGATAGAGTGTTGGAAAAAGAGGGTGGCAAAACAGAGGAAGAAAGCAGTGGGAAAAAAACAATTAAGCCATTGGAAGAAAGTCACGTTGTCCTCGGTGATTTAATTATAGGAAAAGGCCGCAGACGTCGTCGATGGTGGGTGGCTGGATGGCGCGCGACGAAGGCCTCTCGTGCCAGTCCTCTCTCTCTCTCTCTCTCTCTCTCCGAAAACTTGAATTGTTTTCACCGTTCAATTCCCCTTGAACTTAAATCCCGCGGGAGCCGCTTTTCTCACGAGCCCGTCGTCGTTGCAGTCGTCGTCCGTTCCACTCAGCCAAGGCGAGAGAGAAAGAGAGAGAGAGAGAGCAGTGCGCGAGCGGTTCTACACCAATCCCTCGCGATTCTCGGCTTTTCTCCTTTCGGAAATAAACAATAAAGTATACGGCGCAATCCCGGGCAGTCCTGAAAGTGGGTCGGCCGCGCGCACTGTACGAGCACGCGAGGCCTTTACAGCCCTTTCTCTTGCGTCCTGGGCACATTTCTAATCAAGCCGACGACGACGTGCTGCTACTCCGCGACGCCCAAAAGCAATTTTCGTCAAGTTCCACCTCTCTCTCTCTCTCTCTCTCTCTCTCTCTCTCATAGCTCTATGTCTCGAGGTCGTTAAAAAATTAAGCTGGTTACTTTAATGCTCGCTCACTTCTCTGCTTTGATGGACTTTTTAGTTCTGAATGAGCTCTGGCTCGCACTGACTTTTAGCGTTTTCCTTTTTTTTTATTTTCTTTTAAGATCGATCAAAGTGGCATACGTGTACGGAATTTCCGTCGTTAGATGCACTTTTTCCTGGGGGTTTAAAAGCAATAAAGATTAAATACTTTATTATCAAATGTTTCAACGAATGACTTTAAATTTCAGCTGATGCATCTTTGCGCGTTATCATTACGAACAAACTTATTTTAATTTTAAAAGCGTTCTCGAATTAATGAAAACCCAAACTATATATATATATAGTTACATTAAAAATTTCGTTATTTCCACTTTGATTTTTTAAAGATTTTATTTTCATTTATGAAAATTCAATATCCACGGTCTTGAATGAAAGACTATTTACTATAAAATAAAGGAAGTTGTTCAATTCGTTTTACTTCAATGATAATTCAAAGAGTTATGTATTATAACTAGCCACAGAAAGCGAATTAGATGAAATACATCAATGGCTTAGGATTAATTATTTAAATAGAGTATGAATAATAAATAATCACGTGCACATCGCAATTACATAGATAATACCTTCATTAGGAGGATCAACATGTTCCGATAATAGAACCCTGAAAATTCTATGATTGATCCAAGCTTTTCATATTATAGCTGGATATACAGGTAACGAAACCAGCGCTTCAATTATGCATTCAATCATACGATTCATCCACTTATTTATTCATTCCTCGTATGGATAAACCAAAAATATAAATTTTGAAACTATTAAATTATTAAAGAATTCAAAAACAATAAGCAAATAATAGCCATGTGTAATTACGATTAAAATTCTAATAGGTATTAACATCAAATAAAGTATTGAAAATTGCAAACAAAGACTTTTTGAACAAATAATTTTGCACAGTAATGCGATAAAGACGAAGAAAGGAAATGCGCTTTATAATAAATTTCCCAATCGAAGTGTCGCAAGGACAATAGAGTAAAGTCGCGCGGGGGT
>UELV01179459.1:32869-80682 GCA_900490015.1 Megastigmus stigmatizans
GGGGGGTAGGAGTCATCGGAAGTGAAAATTATACCGCGCTTGTAGATCGTCGAGCGCGCGCGGCGAGGAGCACAATGTTAATTAAAAACTGCTGCGCGAGTTTTAATAAATCAGCTTTGTTCCGAGGGCGAGAAAGAAAAATGGCGATGGCAGAGTACAGAAGGGTTGTAGGAGAGAATCCGGAAAAGAAGAAAACGAAAAAAATGCGCCTCACCCCCGGTTCAGCTCTCGTATATACGAAAACCCGACACCTAATTAATTCCGCTCCGAGAAATAAATAAGCAAATGGACGACTTTTCTCTCGGCTGCTGTCGTCAGCGCGTGCTGCGACGTCCTCCTCCGCTGCTGCAACCCTTCTCTCTCTCTCTCTCTCTCTCCTTTTTTCCGCATCTCTTTCTCTCACCTCACTCTCTCTCTCTTGCTTCAGCCGAATATCCTATGCCTTTCCACTTTCTGCTTCCGACTTGCTTTCTCTCTTTCTCGCTTCTCCGATCCACCCACCTCTGCCCCCTATTCCCAATGTTTCTTCTTTTCCTTTTCTCCCGACAACAACCCGCTTACTTCTCCACCTACCCCATTCACCTTTGTTAGTGCCCTTTCTCCTTTTTGCTTTCATTATTCCATTTTCTCGCTGTTTTCTCTCTTTTTTCTCTCCGTTTCGAAATTTCTCCCGTTCTCCCTTTCCTCCCCGTCTTTTCCAGCTCGCGTCTTTCTCACCGATCTCTCTCTCTCTCTCTTTCTCTCTCTCTCTCCTTTCTCGCTTTGTCAGCGTCTTGGCGAAAGAGAGAGATATATATGTACTGCGTTAGGTCGCGGTCGGGGCGCGACAAAGAGGATTTTCCTTGAGAAATGTTCCAACATCGTCTCACCGTGAACTCCCTGCGTCACCCCACCGAGCGCGCGACCTCGCGACGCTTCCATTGAAAGTGGTTTATTTTTCCGGACTTCTCCCGGTGCACACAGCGAAGATTTTAATTACCTCGCGGATATCTACAATTACGCCGCTGCTTTGCTGTTTTTTTCCATTTGTCCTTTTTTTTCTTTCTTTCTTTCTTCTTCTTCTTTTCTTCTTTTTAGCGCTCGCCTTCCGTTGCACAGTCAAGTCACTTGTCAACGCAAACGCGAGCTTCCTTTTTAGCTTTGATCTGGGTAATTCTTTTGTGCGCCCTCGCTTCAGAACTTTCTGTTGTCTTTCTGAATTATTTCATTAGACCGTCCACTTTAAACGCAAGCATCTGTTTTCTAATGCGCTGAAAGAGGTGTAAGATTTACTAAGGCACACAGTTTCACAGGAATGCTTTTACGCAAATATACAACAACAATAAGTGAATAAAAAATAGGAAAACTATTTTAACTTTTTATTAAGTAGTAATAGCAATAATAGATTTGATTAATTTATTAGATGTATTTAAAATTTCTGCTAATACCTCTTGTTATATATATATAGACCTTTTGCGTAGGTGTTAGTCATAATTTAATATTTCTCTTTGTAAATTTTGAAAAATATTCGTATAATTACAGGTGAAAGAATATGCAAAAAGAACGAGAACCTAGTGGAATTGAATCAATGAAGAATAATTTTCGTGTTGGCGCAGAACATCCAATCCGCCTAACAAATCTCTTCTGGGGCGAAACAAAAACCAATCAGCGAGCGAAATGATAATGCTGGGGGGATTTGAACTGCTATACGTCATATCAGGAGGACGAGACGTGTATATATATGTATAGCCGCCGCCGAGAGCAGGAACGAACGAGCGAACGTCGATTTGCATGATCCGATCGTCGAACCGCAATAAACGCGTGAGAACTTTCGCTAATCCGGTGCATTTTTACCTCGCCACCCGCATTTGGCCCCGATAATTGGATTCGGCACAGAAGTGGTCTACACTGCGAGCGCGGAGTTACGGCGGCTATATACACGGCCTGCCTGGCTGGTCCTGCTGCTGCGCCAAGGCAGAAAATGACAAGCGAAAAACTACACGGCTATAACGCCGGTTAGAGAGAGAGATGGAGAAGGAGGGGATCGAGAATGGGAATGAGGCGAGGAAAGGAAAAAGGCCGAGAAAACGCGCGGCAACGCGACGCTGGAAAACAATTGCAGGGAATGACTGCGTGTAGGCTGCATTGGTGAATGGAGCACGCTGATGAAATGGGTGAACGCTTTTTGTGTTTGGTTTTGTATGGAAGATTTGCTTAATAATCAGAACGAATAAAATTATTCGACATCAATGCACAATCGTTATTTATCGTAAGTGCATCTGCACAGCTTTTTTAAATGAGTATAAATCGTGCATAAGCGAAAAATAAAAGGTGTTCGCATTTTGACTAGGAAAATATTGACAGTACTACCTTAATAATTACAAATCATTGCCATTTGATTAGCACGTTGGACCAGTCCAACTCTTCAATTTTCTACCAGGATCGAATAGCAGCTAACAAAATAAGTTCTTTTTTTTTTTTGTAATCTGAAATTTGTAAAAATAGACCATCTCGTGTTTTCCAGTTATCAACGACAAGTGCTGTTTTTAAAGCAATGGCCACTCATGAGTCCATTCCCATATTGTATAGGCGCGTAACCGCTAATCGAGACGTTCCAATTTGCTCGAACAAATTCCCACGTGCACTGCACTCTATATTGTTCTGTCTCTCATTCCCCTCTTTCTCGCCCAATCTCTCTTATTCATCCTTTTTATTCCACTCTTTCAGTCTCTCCTATTGCCTATATAGAACGGTCGCATGGAAATTGCGTTGCGCGACTCGCTGTCCGGTGAATTTGAATTCGGAAAATAGGCCGAGAACTGTGCGGGGGTCATCGCAAATACACGTACACACGTACGCATATATATATATATATATATATATATATATATCTGAGGGTTTCCGCAAAGATATACATATGCATTTGTACGCATGCCTATATATATTCGTACGTATACACTTGTATGTATTACAGTGCATGCGCCGGACTCATTTGCATTTTACGCGTGATCTTGCGCCCACGCAAAACTTGAATTCACCCTTTATACGGTGTTTGCATGAATATTTTGTGTATTTTCGGGAGGAAACGAGGAATGTACGATTATTTTTACAAGCCGGGTGTATAAATTCCCTATGATATGTAACTTGGCCCTCGTGTTGACGTATGCTAAATCAAAGAACTATTTGAGTATATTTTTGTTGAACATTTTGGGCTTCTATATTTTGAAGAATTTTAAATAAGAATCGAGAATAGTCGCTCAATGTAGTTCTCATTGATAAAGAAAAAAATTACTTATTACAAACATTTAATAATAAAATATAATTTTCAAGATATTATTTTTATAATGAATGATAGAATTAAAGGATAAATTAATTTAGATTTAATATTTTGATTGATTAAGGTAGTTCAGACACTTATTACAAAAATGACAATTAGTTGAAAAAATCCATAATGATAGCTGTAGCTCATACGTATAGCTGCGTGTATGCTAAATTTGAGGAGGGGTTATTGACTTAAATTTTGAGAAAAGAAATTAAGAAATTAAAGAACTACGGATATATATTTAAGGTTGCAAAGAATAAGAATATGTGTGCTAAAATTTTTACTTTAAGCTGTAATTATTATATGTTCAAGTTAATAATATCGTCTAAAATTTTTTATTAGTATGTCAAAAAGAGTAAAATATTTGCGGCCCCTTCGACCCGCTGAAACCACTTCAATTTAAATAATCTGTACAAGCAGAAAGATGTACTTTTTAGACCTTTGATTCTACAAAAATATCTGTTAAAACAAATACTGTGTAGTTAGTAGATTCACGTACGGAATGAAGAACAAGTATAAATAAATAGATTAAAAATCATATCGTGAGGCCTACGGTGGCTCGGTCGGTAGAGCGATGGGCTCGTAGTCCGGCGGTCCCGGGTTCGAGCCCAAGTCTCGGCCGATTGACACAAGCACCTCTGTAAAAATATTACATGTGCTTTGTTTACAAACACACGCGTGGGAGCATAAATAGAGCGACGTTAAAATATGTAAAAAAAAAAATCATCGTATCTGTTTAACGTACATATTGGGTAAGTAATTGTTTCAGTTATTCTTTGATGTCTTACTTCACCATTTAATCTTTTTAAAAGCAGTTTTTCTACGAAATTGAAAATAATAAATTTTACAGCTGCTATTTTATAATACCAGCTCGAGGATGTGTATTGTTATAACCCAGATTTTATATTTACATTCTGTAGATT
Source organism: Megastigmus stigmatizans (assembly GCA_900490015.1). Taxonomy (NCBI): domain Eukaryota; kingdom Metazoa; phylum Arthropoda; class Insecta; order Hymenoptera; family Megastigmidae; genus Megastigmus; species Megastigmus stigmatizans. Next base: position 37,094 of record UELV01179459.1, read on the forward strand.
TTATTTCTTGGATTGGTGTATGTGTGTGTGTAAATCGTAAAAGAATTGAAATTGATTGATGTATTTTTGTTTTACATCATTTTTACGTTTCCGAAATTTATAGCAGTACTTTATGTTTTCAAATATATTTATATTACATAATATAATAAAAGCAATTAGTACTTTGTAATTTTTTTCTATTACTTTCCTCATTGATTCTAAATTATATTAAATATTGAAAATTAATAATTTAATAAATAATAGTTAGCAATTATTATCGTAACCAAAATCGATTTATAAGCTGAACTACAGATGAGCTATACTGTGTTCTGGATTACTTGGTAATGCGATCATCAAAAACAAGAATAATATTAATAAAAGCACAACCATTTTTCTTCATTTCCATTCTTTGTATTTCCATAACCATGTATTTACAGACATTTTCCTTGACACGTGTTCTAAAAATGAAAATATCTGGAACTAGAGTTTTATCTGATAAAAATTTAAATAGATGATAAGCTACTTGATGAATTTTTTACTATCAATTCATGGACAGTTTATTTTAAATTCATTCATTTCTCTATCACTCATTTGTACAACCAAATGAAATTTCATTGACAATAGCAAATTCCTGATTGTAGAACCACCTGTCCAAATTCTATCACTGTGTTTGAAACGTACATCCGCCGCAAGTGTTCAACATCGACAACAATTGCGTATTTCCAACAATAAAATATTAGAAAGGCCGACGGCCACGAACAATCCAACGCGCGCGAGTACATAGAGCGCTTTAAAAAGACGAACCGACACGTGCGCAATGAATGTGGACACAATTTACATGCAATCACCGATGCACCCCAGAGCTCCACTATACATATACCCGAGCTTCGCTTATTCGAAAGCACACGCGAGTAGTGCGTGCGAGTTGCCACAAGGAGAGGATGACGACGCGTCTCCGTGTGTATACGCAACATTCGCCATTCCCATGCAAATGAGGCGAGGAAGGCCTCGTCTCTTCCTCTCTCCTCCCGCCATTGAATTGCATTCGATATGAGAGAGAGAGAGAAGGGAGCGTCTGAAACGTTTTGTCTGGAGACCAATATAACGCCGGCGAGCTTTCGTCCTCCTTTTTTATTCATGCGTGCAGGGGAGGCCCTTCGGCTGGCTGTTACTGCTGCGTCTACCTCTCCCGCATTCGTGCGTCTACGCGAGAGGCTTTTATATTCCTTCGTGCAGTGGCTGCTCCAGACGGCACAAAGGCGCGCGCGCCCAGCCGCGTCTACTTGAGCATAAGCGATTACGCCGCCCACCTCGATACGTTGTTTCGCGCGAGCTACTCCCTTCCCCCCTGCGACTGTTCCCGCGAGAAATGGATTTTGTGAAAATTGAAACAGCAGTCCGTGTGCGAAAGTAAGTAGATTCAATTGGTTGGAAAGGTTCACATATCTTTGGATGGTTGTATGGTTTGATTTTGGACTGCTCTTTGAACACTCCTGTATTCATTGTTTATTTTTTCTTCCAGCTCTATTTATGATTTTACAGCTGTGAAAATTACTGTATAAACAAGCGTATTTCTGTTTAAATCTATATTATGTTCCGGATTGAATAAGCTATTGCGGGAAATCTTAAGTATGCATAATATTTATAAATTTAATTAATGCATGACTTGGTACAAACTAAATGTGTAATTAAAAATAAAAAATTCAAGTTATACGCCGATAACTTCTGTGATAGTAACGTAAGACTGATTTCTTTTAATGTTTTAGTTATTACTGATCAGTGTTGGAGTGCTGTCTAATACACTTTTTGTCCATTGTTCCTGTACACTCTTTTAAAATGCTTAGTATTAAGTTTTTAGTATCGGTGATTAAGTTCAAAGAGAGATCAGAAGAGCTTCAAGACTCACCAATCGGTGGGTAATTATGACTGACGCATATTTGATGTTTAAAATAAGACTTGAAAAGAGCGAAAAAGTTAATGCCGAAACGTCGTTTTGAAGAACATTAAATAAATAATTGGCTAGTGAACCGATCGAAATTTTAATTTGAGTGTTAACGGATCAACGAGTATTTTTAATGGTGTATAAAAAATTTCTTTTCAGCTCTATTAAAAATACATGTTTTAATAGTCCAGGTGCCACGGAAAAAAGGCCGAAATCAAGATATTCACCAATTTATATTGATTTTATGCATAGCGTACATATACTACGAAACAATATATACATATAGGTAAACATTATGATCATAAAGACTACTAATGGATATCTTGATTTCGAGGGCCTATTCAATAAACCTCCGATACACGGTTCTCATTATTTTGCATAAAATATAATTTCTGAAAGTTTCAAGAAAATCTAGGACCCGCATGTCTGGTCATCTCCTCGTGAGTATATATTGCACTGTATGTTTGCGAATATACTTCAAATATAATCTTATATTTGCTATTCTATAACAGAGGTGCAAGTTTTTACAAACTTTTTCTTGAATACGAAAAATTCAATTCCTGTTACCCACTTAAAGTATGCAAAATGGTAGAAGCGAGAGGTACACTTTTTTTAGATGACACTCGAGAAAAGCGGAAGCAAAGGCCAATCTGCCGTGATACTGGCAGTCGAACCAAAAGAGAGAGTATGTGTGCTTTAGTTCACGTCAGCCTCTTTTTCGTTATAGCTAGCTATATTTGACGTATGACGTAACGAATGGGCTGGTCGCGTGTGTGCGCATCTTTGAGCGAATAAAAAAAGGAGAAGTGTGTATACTCGTGTGTGCGAGGCAACTTCAACTATGTCAAGGGTTGTCGAGCGATGAGGATTCGTGTACAGCTTCGACTCGCTCGAAAGAGAATTCCGAAGAGATGAGGACACTGGTGGCTTTAGTAACTACCGTACATTCGAATTCCTACTTTCATTTTGCGCGACTTATCCATCACACATTTATTATTTTATATACGAGTAAATTAAATGTTTCTATTATTGTTGCGGAACGGAGGTGAAAACTAAAGTTTCTTTTTTAGTGAAAAGATAATATATAAAAGCATTTTAAAATACAAATGGAAAAAAGGGTTGACATTCGCATAAATAACTTTTTGACTGATAAAATTTATACATGACACTCGTATTTACCTTCAATCAACTGATCCAACATGGCATAGATATGAGATGTTGCTTCATCGGTCATAACCCATCCACCTGTTGTCATCTCCAATCGACCCTCTTTTACTAATCTCTTCACTATCATCTTCTTCGTTGGATGTGCGCTAAAAGTGTCAAAAAAATAACATATGTCATTGGATAAATTATCAGTGAAACATTTTATTGAATAAAAACTGTCGTTTTAAGCTTTGAATTAAATTGAAATAAAAAATTGATGTTTAAAATTTCATGTATCTTTTTTATCTTCATAATACGATTAATAGCTTCTATATTTATCATCAAAGACATCATTGTCGACTATTTAAATTAATTTTATAATTGTGGTTATATTTATATTCTATATTATAATATGAATGACTTAAATATAATAGATAACTTTTAGAAAAAAAACAAGCTGAAATTTTAAAATTCAACTTATTTATTTATAATGAAGTATTGACGCTATTTCTTTAATTTCATTTTAATAAGCAGCCCATATTTTCATATTCAACATACATGGCTTAGATCGATAAATTTAATTATAACTGTGAATTTAGTTGTAAATAATTTATTTTATTCAAATTTCATGTTACAGAAATTTATTGTTTTAATGTTTTGGTATGTTACGATTCATGCTTCTGTAAAAATTTGAGGTAAAGTAGGTACAATATCCTTGTTAAAATGTGATTATAATTCCATGAAATGAAATTCATTCCTTTTCAATCAAACTCTCTCAATTATTATGATTGATAAATTGCGTTATTGTGCAAAATTGCTGCTCGATAAACAAACATTTTTATTAGCACGAAATATATGAAAACATAATTTTAAATTTCCATGCGAGAAAATAATTAAGATCAATAATTTTATAGAATTCAATAGGGCTTTACAAAGTGATGTTAATGGACACATTAACTGACATACTTGCCCTAATGCACATTGAACTGAATTCAATGAGGGGTGAGGCTGAAGAAGCTTTGATTAGAACACTACGGGAGCGTGGACATTTGTTTGAATGCCTGTTTGATTTTGAATGATCCCTGATTTCAACCAAATCGATGCATTGTTGCGCATAGCTTTGGTAAACAATAATAACAAGTCTAAACTACCCTTTCTCAATATAATTATGAATAAATATAGGCAATGAGATAAATAGAGTAAAAATTTAACGTTGACGAATTAATTAAATTTGGAGCTTCAACCATAATCACACAGACAGCTCCACAAGAATAAAGTATAGTTTGAGATTCAATCAAGGATATGAATTCATCTAATTTCATAACTTGAAAAATGATTTGCACTACCTGTAGATTCCGTTACACCGAAAATACTATTGAACATAACTGTTATAAAGATTCGAAGAAAAAACAGCACCTAAGGGAGTACATATTACTTGCAGTGGGGCCTCGGGCATTGTCCACTTGGGACGTGTCCTGTCTCGGGAATTGCCCATGACTGTCACTCACACAAAGTCTGCAAATAGTAGTGTGCGTTCGCGGTGGCAAGTGAAAATCATACGACAAACATTTAGAGATTGGTTATTTACGACCACTTCAATGATTAATAGTGTTAAATATTTTCTTAGAATCTTTTATCGTTCTGCAAAGGCTCTACCGCAATGTATGGACGTGATATTGTGAGGTTTCACTCAGTACCTTATACATTGGATACTACTTATACATTCGAATCCAGTGTGTATATTATGACATAAAAGTCGAAAATATATAGTAAGTAATTTAGAACGTCTAATGCAAAGATAACGTGGAAGAGCAGTAAACGAACACTAAGTTAATCCTTTTTTCTATTTTAGAATGGTATTTTTCTTCTTAATTCATTAGCAGCAGATAACTTGAAAAATCGCGAGCCTTTATTTTATCTCTCCTTTCAATTATAGAAATTAAAGTTTATTATTAATGTAAATAATATGATATATATAATAATCAAATTCAATTTTTTAGTTTCAAATATTAAAACTTTTTTTGGCGCTACTTTAAAATAACTGTGAGAGGTCACATAATTTCTGTATTTGTTATTATATGCATATACACACGTTTATATAATTATAAAATAATATTTCTTTATATCGATTTATAGAGTAATAATATAAAATTAATGAGCAATTTTTATGACAATTAAAATTAATTTATGTGCCGTTATATAACAAATTACAACCATTTATGGTATCTCACTGAAGCAAATTACGTAATTTATTAACAATCCTAAATACACGTATTTAAATCTAATTTGTATCAGATAATTAATCGATTGTTCGATTATAAGTATGAATAATTATTTCTAAGTGAAATTCCAACAGATACGGATATTTCAACATTTCTCTATTCATAAGCAAATAGTAATTCCAATAAAGAGCAAGAATGTTTGCACTGCATAGTCGAATACTTTATCAAATTTTTATGTGGCCAATGACGTCAATGATGAATTTCTTGTTTATTATTCTAAACTCAAGAATGTTGTGCACGAATTTCATTTGAAAAACAGAAAATCGAAGCAGTCTTCTATTCTTTAGTATTACAAGAACAATATCTTTTTGTTTATCTGGTTTAGTAAAGATTTTTAATAATGTTTAAATTATGTAAAAACCCGTAGATAAATAAACTTATAACATACTAAATCATGTTCTATATTCTAAATTTGATTTAAAACTTAATTTTAGCCGACTTAGGTTATAACGCACTCCGGTTATAACAAACAAAATTCGTCGGTCTCTTCAAGTTCGTTATATGCGGTTTCCACTGTAATAACTGTAAATACTGTAATTCTGTATCATTTTCAGAAGATTCAAAGTTTTTTATTAGAAAATAATATTTATAAGTAACTTTTAATGATGTAAATATTCTACATATATTTTAATGTTACTCCATTTTTAATGTAATATTCAAATTAAATGGTTAAATTTATCTGTATAAATGTAATATCTATTTTATCCGTAAAATGCATTTTATAAATTGTATCAGTTAGTTTTATGATATTCATTTTAAAAAAAACACGCTTCATATTTTGAATACACTAACGAAAAGTTGTTAAATTTCAAATAAACTTAAAAGCTTACCTCTCCCACCACAGCGACAAAAAGGATACTTCGCTCCATATGAATGTCATATTTTGAAATTGTTGCAGCTTTGTCACCATGTTATTTAAAATGCTTCGAGTCGCACTATGGAAGTATTGCTCGAATGTTTTCAGCCATCCCGGATCCGTGTGACTGTGTGGTACCAATATTACCTGTAACACACATAAACGAAAAACATTATGAATTTTTTAATTACATTTATTAATGGTCAGCGTAATAAAAACCATTATTGAATTTGACACTGTAGCAAATGGAAAGTATCGGATATCTTAAAAACGGATAAATCATTTTTAAAAAAAGTCATAAAATCCGTATTATAAAAAATATCTGTGCCGTAAATGATCCGTAAACATTCTTTATGATTTTAGTATACCTTCATTGACGCTTCCAATTACGTGAAAATAATGAGCAAAAAGCATGTTATAAAGATATAAAATCTGTATTCATTTGAAATCAGATAATTATTATTTTTCATTGTTACAAACGTTTGTAACTTTTTAATGAAGGATACACAATTATAATTATTATACATTTTGCTAATTAAAGCACTGTTTTCACAGTTCAAATATTCAAGTTCGATAGTCATCGTATTTCCACTGATATTTTTGATTTACGATATAACTCAAATTATCTAGCAATATTGCATTCCATTGATGCATATTTACTGCATGTTTATTATTTGCGATCGCGGCTGTCTATAATTCATGTAAATTTATATAATGAGACAATTTCATGCCGGTTAAAATATTAAACCTCGAGAGGACGTTGTAGAAAAAGCAGCTTATGGCATGTGTCGTAATTTAGTTTGCTCCCTCGTGTACATATATACGAACATGATGCTTCATTAATTCGCGGCTTCAGTCGAAATTAGCTTGTAAATAGCAGTGGCGCTCAGCCGTATATCTGTCGATACGAATATCGACGATAAAATCTGTCCGATCGACCCTATGAATTCGATCTTTTCACGACTACATATTAGCGATCTTCGAAACCCCATCAGAAGTTGAAAATTCAACATCGAGGAGATAATAATCGCCGAGACGAGCGAACAAAAACTTGAAACGAGTTGAGAATCGTTGCTCGAAGGATTCCCAGCAAATCGATATCCGGTCGCTCTTAATCATCCTCGAAGACGGGAGCTGCGCCGCACTGAGCCTGCTCTCCCTCTCACTCGCCTCCCCTTCCACCTACTCTTACATTAATTTGCTTTGAAGTACGCGTATACAGCAAACTACTGCCATAAATCGCATGATCCTACGTATATTCTATACTGGCTGTTGAGTATATATTGTCAATAATTTCGAGATGAATTATGACTCGCTCGCTCTCGCCAAAGGAAAAAAAAACTTTTGAAACGCGCTTTTGATAATACGAAGAGAGAAAGATAGAGGCGCACAATATATAAGCTAGCCAGGCGAAAATATGACTAAGTTGCGAGTGACAGGGACATGGAGGCTGCAGCATAGTGTGCTGGATATACTAAAAAGTTCAGCAAACTGGGAAACGTAGACATCACTTTGGACTCGGTTTCTAGAAAACTTTAACAGATGCTCGTAAAAGCTTAGGATTCCCGGGAAAACTTCTTCTACGACTGAATCCTAACAGGCTTGGAATGTGTCTGAAATGTGATGACGTCATTTTTAATTTACCAAACTTTCCGGCGATCCGTGTATACCTATTTGTACGAGGAAACAAACAACTTTTGTACACTTCTCAAACGAATAGCAATATTGCTTCTGACTTCCACTGTACACAGTTAAATTAATAATTTGCGATTCCTTTAATCCCGAGCGGATTAGTAAAACGTTCGTAACCTCGACCCACTAACACGTGATCTATGGATGTCCATAAACTATAGCTCTTAGAACGTATAATCCCAGAAGGAACATCCAATGATTAACGGCTAATCAATTCATTAAACAACAATGGAACCGAACGTCTAATAATATCAATATTGTCCATAAAGCAATTATATAGAGATATCTAGTGTAAATCAAAATTTAATGACTTTTACATTAGGTATTGAATTGCTATAATGCAATATTAATACTGGATTCTCATGAAATAATATCACCTTTTTAAAGACCACAATACTAATTCTACTTTAACGCTATACATTTCAATGTTTCATTGGGGAGTTAAATAAGTCTTTTTAGACTGTCATATGATGGTGCCAGCATGTAATAATGGTGGACAGGTGTAGTAATAGGGGGTTTTATTGATTCAATAAAGGTTAAGAGAGCGTGAGGGAGAGAATACAAATGTGATAATAAAGGTATACATAAAAAACGCACAGAAATCATGTATCTAATCCTCGTGAAACAATAATTTTAGATCCATTGAACATATTATATTTACTACTTTCAAACAATAAATACTAATTATTGCATATACCGCATTATGATTTTTTTTATTTATTGCACACACGTACACAAAACTAAATGCGAGTATACTCGACCGATACAGCCGCTGCACTTTTTTTTAATTCCGCACCGTTCTTTAAAATAAGCTTCCACTTTTATAGCAATGCCATGTTTTCATTTGCGCAAAAACCCAGGCCTTAAAAATCTGTCGAGAGGATATCCGCGAATACGCGAAACGAGCTGATCTCTGCGCGTGTGCATATATATCCGGAATCAGTCGTGCAAATACTGCATCAGCGAAAAATCAGATTTTCGGAACGGCTGAATCCCCCTCATCGCGTCTTTGAGAACCACTAGAGAGATAGAGAGAGAAAGAGAGAGAGAGACGAGGGACGCGTTCAACGCAGAGCATTGAGAGTCCGCCTCCCGATAACCATTCGCTCATAATCAGGCCGAGCGAGCACAGAAGCCCGCCGCGCCGCTGCTGCTGCGGTAAGCTAAGCCCTGCATAGTTCACTCTGGCAAAACCCCACCGTAATGCTTCTCTCTCTCTCTCTCTCTCTCTCTCTCTCTCTCTCTCCCTCTCGCGTTTTCCCTTATGCCGTGATAATCAAAGCGGCGTAGCGTAGCGGGCCTCGCAGGATAAAGGATTCCCCCTCCTTCCTCCTTCCGCCTCCTCGGCTCGCCCAAAGCTGGGGGGGATCAATCGACGTTTCCCTTGGAAAATGCAGCCGCGTCATCCTATTATATAAAAGGTATGCAAGGATATCGCGCGGAAGACGAGAACGCATCAACGATAGACTTCCTTTAGGACAGTATATATATATAGGAGTATGGACGCGCTCACGATGATGCGGATCTGCTTCGATAATCCGTCTATTATAAAGGGTATAGGCCTTGATTTATCCGAAATCGAGAGGAAAGATAGCAAATTTGATATTTTATCTGGTTTTGTTTTTTCGAGGTGCACTCCAGTATTTGGGTTGATCATCTCTGATGGGCAGTGCATACAAAGTCAAGTTGATAATAAGATGCGAAAATTAAAGATTGTTAAAATGAAGTTTTATACGATTTACGATTATCTAAGCATGCATACAGGATTATAGAATATAGTAAAAACAGTACAATTTCGATGAAAACTGGGAATTTTTATTTTAACACGATTAACCAAATAAAATGTACGTTATATCATACTTGATCAAGCAGTTGTTTTGGGAAGTAAGGCATTTTAAATCAGCTACGTATTTATTTACGGAAATAGGTATCTGAATTTCGTCACAGTAAAGTGCTAGTGATAAAACAGGTCTGCTCATATGAGATTCAAGGTAACAATAAAATTACTTGTTCAATAACTCATATATAGTCAGTTCATTTTAATCTAATTTCTAATCTAATTTCAAAGGATACCTACCTACTACTTCTTTATGCACTATCGATAAATAAATAATTCTGCGCACATCAAGGCTTTAAGACAAAATTCAATAATGAATAATTAAAATTCAATTGTTTTTGTTACAAATATTTTACGCAAGTTGTACAATATCATATTATACATATAATATTATTGGTATTAGAAAACTCGCAAAGTAGTACTTCATACTTTGAAAACTGAAATAACCGTAGCTGATAATAAAAATCTTGTTAATAAGACGAATAAAAAGGCTCTGAAACTAGCATTATAAAATATGCATATAAAATTTTTAACTGCACCAAGATAACTCCGCTTGATAAACCATAAACCAAAGATTTAAAGTTTCGCAATTTTCTCTTTACAGATTTTTTTTTCGAACGCCTCGCTCCCCCGCCCCCTTTCACCTCTTAAAGTTTTAATAGCCAACCATCATAGTAATTAGAAATTCCACGCTAAAAATCTCAGGAAGGAATAAATTAATAAACACTTAACGGAATAAGAGAGTTAGACGCCTGGGGGGAGTCAGCGGGCACGCGACAAAAGCGCATGTCCCCATGTCAGCTGTTGCGATTCTCCAGCGGTGATTATTTCCCCGAGCAAAATTAACGGTAAGCGAGACGCGCATATTAAAAAGTTGATGAAAAAAAAAAAGAAAAAAAACGAAGCCGAAGCATTTTTACAGCGCGCCCTGCTATATACTCGAGAAAAGAGAAAAGTAAAGGAGATGAAAAGTTCCCCCTCTTTATATAAGGGATGGGTTTAGAGTGCCACCCTTCGGCGAAACAATAATTTTTAATACGCAACCCGGGCGACTGAAAAGCACTTCTCCTGGTCCTTTCATACGATAAATTCCTCGAACTTCCCTACCCCTCCCCGACGACGAGCCAAGTATAGAACCACCATTATCTAGAAGCATAGAGTGTATGCGCGAGTACGGAGAAAACAGGATATGGCCACGGAAGAACATCGCACATGTGCACACACACACAGAGAGAGAGAGAGACGTGTACGCAGAGAAAATGTGTGCGCCACCGACGCCGCCCGCATACATTCAAGTCTGAAACGACTCGTAAAAGGGCACGGATTTTTCTCGCCCGTTACCGTTTCAAAGGAAAATTCTCTATGTGCGCGTGGTCGGAGCTTCTAATTTTCTCGCTTTGTACACTGGACGCGCGCGTTTTCGTGTGTGTATGTGTACCTTTTGGCAGTTGTTTGTGAAATGCTCGACTGCAGGGCGCGCATTGTGAGACGTTTTGGACTGTTTATTTTTCGGTTTATATCTTTGGTGCGTGTGTGTAGTGTAGAGATGTGCAGAAACTTTTCTGTAAAGAATGTTTCACTCTTTCTCGTTTTCGAGTGCGAGCGTGCAAATGAAAATCATGGACGAGAGGAGGGTTTCGTTATTATTATTTAATTTTAATATATGTAGTCCGTATGATTGTTGTCTAGTACAAATTATGAGTACATATGAAGATAAAGTAGGATATATTGCTATCCTACATAGTGAGAATGGAAAAAAATGCTACAATATATATTACTTTCCACGAATGAAATATTTAAACAACTTTTATTTTCAATCACCGACCGAGCAATGTTAACAATATTTCTTTCATTTTTCTATTTCTACGCTCTTTTCCGGGTCAACTTTTTCATTGATAAAGTTCTCAGCGTAGTTATGTAAAGCATTTTATATACATTTACTCGTCATGCATGCAGAAAAAGTTGAATATTCAATCAGGTATTCAGCGAGGTAAAGAAAAAGATATGAAGCTTTCTATGTACCAAGTCAAGATATCTCATCCACGGCATACATCATTTTACCATATATTTTCTATGGCACGTACACTTTACGTCGTATGATAGTCTACGACCCCATGGAAGAGCAGCTTAATAATGTAGCCTTCGTTTGCGGGGCTGTAGCGATGTTTCGCAGCAAGTGTGATCGCAGATTTACAGTCGATCAAAGAGAAAATGATGCATAAAAGTAAATGCAAGAGGTCACAGGTGATGAAATATATCAGTGAGAAAACACGATGAAAAATTCGGTGATTGGATCCACGACAAGTCGACAAGAACCAACCTATCACATCTGCTTTATAGAGCACCAGGGAATCTCAAACCTGACGGAAAATCAGATCTCTCGAATCGAGCCTCAAGGAGCAAACTTCGCCAGCGTATATATCCCCATATAAGCATTATGATTTCCCAAGTCGGCCGCAGCGACACACAAGCCTTTGACGTCTCGTCGTCGTCGCGGCAAAGACGAGAGAACACAAGCGAATCGATTCGATGTATCATCTCACGTCTACCCCATCACTGCTTCTTCGCTCTCGTTCAAGGCGTCCTCGTCCGGTCATCGGCACCGCAACGCGAGCCTCCTCCCAAGACAAACGTTCGATCCCTCGCCAACGACGCGGGACACGGGGAGGTTTATATGACCGATGGCCGTAAAAACGCGCCCGGCTGTTCTGGCATCCAGCTACGACTACGACGACGACGACGACGACGAGGAGGAGGAGGAGGAGTAGTTCGCTCGAGCGCGCATAGAGCAAAGATAAATCGTAATGGGCTCTCTCGTCCTCTCTTATGGGAGCTCTCAGTTTGCTATATAGCCAACCTCATCCTCGCTTCTATGTATGTATGTATACATGTATATAGCCACATATTCCGAGGAAGTACTGCTGGGAGTAAAAGGTGAGTTGGAGTAATGCGCTCTCGAATTTTAAGTTCGGCTATACGTAAGAGCTATACCGGATGTGACTGAAATTCCGTACGAGATGCAGAAGCTCTTCGAGCTTGAATATAGACACGTTTTAGCCTCCGTGTCCTTTGACGACCTTGCGATTCTTGTTTAAGCGTATATACAAAAGTAATTTGAAAGTTTGGACCCACGCTTTATTAGCTATTATACTTGCAGGCATTTTAGATTAGTTGTTACCTTTTTAAGCACGTCTCGTCCATTGGGCATTAATATTTGAGCGGTAAAGCCCGATTCTTTACACCGATTCAAGATGAAAGTGGCTTTTGTGTAGTGGATCGTCAAGGAACAACCAAGTCCAAGCGTACACACCGAATCTGTCAAGCGCACCACGCCTACTTTCGTCTCAATGTATTCGCCTTTTTTTTCTTTTTTACCCACTGCAATGCGTTTCTTTCTCCCTTTTTACAAGCTGTGCTGTACGTTTGAATAAGCGGCGACAGGGAAGAGACGTGGAGAAAATGCGTTTTTAAAGATTTGCGAGAGAAAGAGCGAGAGAGAGAGAGAGAGAGAGACAGTTAAAGGAGTACGAGGTATATATTTTCTCCTCGGCAAAGAGCCTTGCGAGGACTTTCCTTACTCTCCGCTGTTCCTCCATCTGGCGATTTACTTTTAATTACGGAATGGTTTTTCCATTCAGCGTCGTCGCGGGTGCCCCGTCTCTTCCCGCTCGAAGGCGCAAAGAGGTGGAAGTCGTGCTTTTTTTTTCTCCCTCGGAGATAGGAGCTGGCTAGCGAGAGACGATGCGCAGGAAAAAGAGAGGAGAGAAAGACGACATCTGCAGAGAATAGGAGGCTTTAATTTTGCTTTATTTGCTTTTAAGACTTACGAAGCTAAGTGTTTTTTTTTAAATGCGCGAATGTTGAAATTGAAGACGAACTAGAGTATACGTCGCATTATTTTAAGTGGCTGCTAAGAGGCTGTGAAAGATCCATGTGGAGAAATGTTACTCTTTGCAGAATGACCAACGTTAATGTTTTAACGTTCGAGAATTGTTTAGTCTACTGCTTGTTACTTCGTACATGGAAATACACATTTCAAAAATATGATAAAATTTAGTGTTCAAGTTTCATGTATCAATGACAAATTTAACAGAAGATAAAGTAAATGATAAACGTTTGTAGTAGATATGAGCAAAAGGCTCTTCTCAAAGTTATTCCTTTGTCCTAGATCTGAGGGTATAAATGAGGCTACAGCGAGGTTTTATATCTCTCGTATCTTTTCAGAAATAATTGCAAAAATTTTTCGGTACTATAAAAGGAACAGTTTTAATACTTTTTCAAGCTGAGCGCGTTAATGACATTTGCGAGACTTTCTGTTGACTATATAAGTTTCTTTATCAATGATAAAAACTCTGGAAACTCTCAAAGATGCAAAGCTCCTCTAACTTGTGTAATCTTGAATAAGCTTTTGTAAAAATAAAATGCTTGAAACGTATAGTTTCACTTTTATCTTTTAAGGCTGCTTACGTGATAACATGAAAATGTACAGAATGCTAGAAACTTAATAAATCCATTGATGCAGTATTTATTGGATTATTGTAATATATAATAATATACTTCTGATAAATTAAAATTTATAGTCGAATATTATCATTAAAAATCGATGATAAAATTTTGCATTTTTCAACATAAAGCTTTTCACTGGTGCAATTAACTTTTATGTTACAGAAAACTTAACTACAACTTAATAACCATTGTAACAATAAACTGCAATAATAATACCAAGGGATGAATTACAAAAGTAAGCTGTCCATTTTCTCAGTTCTCGCTCCTCTCCAAGGCAAATCAAGTAGTATCCTAAAACAACCCTGTAAAGCACAAGAGCAGCGAAGACGTACCAGATTATCCCGCAGCATTCGATGCATGGTGGATGAACGTTATCCGAGAGAGCCAAGGCTCATAGTGTGCAGTAACGCAACAATTTCAGCCAACAATCATACAGCGATGATTCGACTTTAGTCGAGCGTCGCGGTATGAGTCTTCCCAAGGCCTCATAGTGTTGGCAAACTCAACTATAGAGGTTGGGTTTGATGGGCCGAGTGCCGAGCGAAGCCTGTACACAGAATCTAGAGAGAGAGAGAGAGAAGGTGTATTAGACTGGCAGAGCTCGGTCGGTCTCATGCATACCAATAAGGCGAGCGAGCGCGCGCGAGTGGTTCGTGTCCGCTAAGACTCGTACGTCGTCTCCTCTCTCTCTCTCCTCAACTTTAACTTGGAGCTGGTGCAGCTAGGGCTTTATTAAGCTCCAGCGAGAATGTTCTCGGGCAGTAATTAACGCCCCGGCCCATTCATTGAAAGTCCCTGGCTATCTATGCGCTTATTGCTGCTGCTGGCGCTTTCCTCTCCGCTGTATAACCGCGCGTACGCGAGCGAGCCGTAGGACGACGACGAAGACGACGACGTGTCGCGGCGGCTGCGGCCTGCCTCTCTCTCTCTCTCTCTCTCTCTCTCACTCACTCTGTCGGCCGAGGGAGGTTATACTTTCATTTCACTGTGCTTCTAGCGCCTCTGCACTCTCGCCTCTGTGAGCGCCGCCGACGGACGAGCTTTGCCTCACGCAGCTTCACTCGGCTGCTACCGTAATACTGTAATAAAGTGCCTGGCCATTCATTTGCACGCAGAAATTTACTCGCTCGGTTGTGCAATATTCGCGCGCGAGTTGACTGATATGGCTTTTCATCTTCCTTCGTCACCCTTTTTGGACTTGCTTTTCTTGCGTTATGGTGGATGTTGGACAGGCTGTTTGTCGGGTTGTCGATGAGCTTGGCTGGATGCAAAATGGCAGTATTGGGTATTAGCGATGTTTTGTTTTGCGGATGAAGCATGAGTTTTATTGGGATGATCTTTATTGGGACTCTGAAAAAGTATGCGACTGAACCGTTAACGCGACTAGTACCGAGGATATGACTTTTCAAAATGTATTTTATGTTTGTTTGATTGTCTTATGATTACTCTTCAAGAAGTCAGTGTAAAAAAGGGTATACGGTAATTCCAAGAGTAAGAAGCTTTGGGAATATAACGGGAAAAAAGATTACGCAGAAATGGTATATTAAAAATTCTGATCTATGAAATAAATTTAGAAAGGCATTGTTTAATAATATCGAATATAATACGGAAGATAGTATGAAAATTTTACAGTATAGTCCGACCACAAATGACTCGATCTACTTGAAACCACCGGTTTTAATCACAAGCTTGCGATATAAAGTTAAAGCCTACAATTTAAATTCATACAATTTCCAACAAAAGGCTGCCTCTATATAATCTCTATAGAATCAATAAACGTAGCAAGATATTGTTTTTATTCCAGTAACTGTCAGGTTTTTGGCTACACGATAACATTCAGCAATTTGCTCCGTTTCAATATTAATGGAATAAAATTTAATTTTGCGAATTAAATATACATTGCTACGTATCGTGTATAAGAAGCTTACGGTACGAAATTAATTGTATTGTTCCTCAATAAATTCCTGGATAAAAGCATTATTGGAAATATTGGATGCACGCTTTGTTTTCAAAGTTCTCCTTCAATATTTAACCGGTTTTATCAACAAAAAACAAAACAATCTTTCCACAGCGGTACGGAACACAATTATAAACTTACGCAGTACACAATCTCTAAATGAAATTGAAACTTTTCATCTCAAGTCGATTTATAGATTGAATTTCTGCAATATTACATTATGTCGAGAACAAAGATAAAAATAATTAATAAATAGACATCGGTTCTCGTAACGTAACATTTTCCTGACTTTTCACCATTTATTTCGCTCCCTTCCATCCTCTATTGCACCGATGACAGTACAAAAATAAGAAACGACACCGTTATACAACAAAGTAAAAGAAATTAAAGAGAAACAAAAAGAGAACAGAAGTCAGCTACTCTCGACTCTTGCAGCGGTAAAGATTTATCAATTAATCTCGGCAGGCGATCCACGCGCAAATTCAATTCGGAGCGGTACATAGTACGGTCTCGAAATCGAAATACAGCGATGTGCACGGCTCATTAACGAGGGAGAGAAGTCAGCGAGCGGCAGCCTATTCGTATAGTAATACGGAAAAGGAGGGGGAGGGGGACGGGAAGGATAGTAGAGAAGGGGCCAGGAAGGAAACTTTGCTAACGAATCTTCCGAAGTGGTCTCATCGGATATATATACACCCCGTTGCCTTAATTAGCGCACGCGTTCGCGAGAGAGAGAGAGAGAGTACAGCTGCACGGATCTACACCCGTCGCAAAAGTCGAGAGAGACGAACCGAGGAGATAATGTGCCAAGGATTTGTGTCTGTGTGTGTCGATGTGTGTGGGTGTCTGTACTCGCCAGTGCGAAAGGTAAACTGGAATAAATCATCGCGCGGCTCTTTTGCGAGTCGTCGAACGCGAGCACCGACGTATTGTTTCGAAAATGAAAAAGTGGGTTTTGTCTCTTTTGATTCATTGTTTTATATATATACACCAAAGAATGGAATTCGATTTTTAGTTGAAGTGTGAAAGGTGTTGCGAGACTGTGTGACTAACAGTCTGGCTTTTTATGCGGCGAACGAAAACGGAAAATATGCAATTTCAGTGAAATAAAGCAAATGAATATATGTTAAAAATGTGTAAAGGTATTATTTTTCAAAAAAATGTTAAGAACAAAAGTATTTCTTGTTAACTTTATCGTGTAAAACATCAAAATTATAAAATTGAAAAATTAATAAGTTCAAAATCGTATTTCTTGTAGTCTTAATAAATGGATGAAAATCAGATTTGGTACTAATAGTGTAAAGCTAGTGTACTAGTATTTAATGTATTTTAAGTGCATTATTACAACACTTTAGAGCCGCTTATTAAATCCCATGAGTGCACTTAAATACTTATGAAGCTGTTCTATTGATATAACAAAGACCTTATTAGCTTAATAAATTGTAATATTATCTTTAGTTTGCTCAGTAAAACGGATGCAAAAGCAGTCGATTAAGATTTTGCCTGCAAGTGAATTAGATATAATATATATCAGTTTCAACAGATTTTTAATTCACTGATCTCATTACTTGTGTACCAAAATTATAATTTCTGTGGTTGTATCTAATTATTAGAATAATCCTTGTTAAAACCATTATCTGTCTTGCCAACGAATGTCATTTTTAAAACACTTCACTCGAGAATATCCCAAAAGTTGCAAGGATCCATGAATATAGAAAGCCCAAGCTATTCTAACGCGGTTTAACTCTACCCCCCCCCCCCCCCCCCCTTACCAAAAAAACTGTTCAACTGGCAGTTTTGTTAATAGAAACGGCGATGATGGCAACGACGATAATAATAATTCGCGTATAGCGTTTAGTTATTACTGGGATAGGAAGCGTCGACACTTGTACGAAGAAGAAGAGGGGAGCGCAGCGTAGCGACCATTTGCTCCTTGTTATAAGCGAGTGGGATCTCCCCTAGCACTCCGAGATCCCTTACCTACGGGCGGAAGGAAGTCTCGGGAAAGTTGGGAGGGTAAACGTTAAGGCGAACCGGCGCTACGGTGGCGTCTGAGAATCTCTCGCGGGATGCTACCATCGCTGTCGTCTCTGCACCGGCGTACATATATAAGAAAGATGAAAGGCAGAATCCGCGACGACGTTCGCTCGGCCCCGGCAAATTTGCCTCCGTCGCGCGCGCGCTCGGTAATAAAAAAGATCTCTTCTTACCCCAGCGTCTCGCTCGCTCTTTCATTCTTCTCGAGGAGATAAGACTTTTTCTCGTGACGCCAAATTATTTTAACGATATCGAGTTCCGCGCGCGAGAAACGTGAACTCGTTGCCGCACCTTGTCGTTAGAGTGTAAAGCGCGCGACATCGCAAGTTTCTTTTTTTTTCACTCCCGAGGGGCTGGGCTAAAATGTTCGAATCACACTTTTAAATGTTTCCGTGGTGGCGAATTGTTATTCCTGACGGTGCGGCCAAATTTCAAACGCCTCTATATCGTTGTTGTTATAGGCATTTGTGCTTACTCGGAGAAAAAGCTGAAATATAAAATTTACATCTGAACACGTGTTTAACAATAGATAAAAAAAGGCCATAAATTATAAATGATGAGAAAAGTAGCATTTTATAAAAGTTCACACAACATAAATATACGATGAGTCTATACCAACTATAAAAGTTAGTACAGGCTCATCAAATACCTTGTCCAGAATTATTAAACTACCTAATTTAAGTTTGAGTTCAATTTTGTTATTTACACTATAAAAATAGTGTAAATCTTTTTTATATTTTTAAGTAGTTCTTAAATAAATCAGAGTATAACAATTAAGAAGTGTTTACAAGCGTCAAATAGTTGGACACATGATTTGTATTGACTAAGCTTAGAGAGGTATTTTAAATTAAATTAATCGATATAATGCCTTAATTATGCTTCATTACAAGATTACCCATATCAAATGAACAATCGCAAATTAAGCGCCACTGAAATTTCAATAAAACGTGTATCTGGTTACGTTATATAACGGGGAAATTTGACTGAGCATGGGAGTGACTCGGTAGATTCCCCGCGGGCCTGGAAAAGCGAGACAGTTATGTTACAATATTTAAAATATAATTTAATAATTTATAAATTCAAACGAACGAGCGCTGCCAATAAAAAAGCACGGGCGCTAACACTGTTCGCGAAATGAACTTTTACGCGGATCTTAAAATCGCAACTATCCGGCGCGGAAGTCGTCTTGCTGGAGATGCGTCCAGTTGAGCATCCAGGAGAGAAGTCGCCGAGGCAAGTCGTCGCGTCGCTCTCTGATTGGTGCGCTCTAGTTTGGCACCACATCGGAATGTTGTTGTGTCTAGCATCCTTCTCTCTCGCTCCAATGTCTTTTTCCCTTGCTGCTGTAAGCACAGGCACTACAAGTATCTTGTTGTGGAATTTTCCATAATGTTGGAATTTTAAAATATACCAATTCGATACTGGGGCTACTATGTATCAGCAGGGAATATTCAATGGAATTTTCCGCAAATGTACGAATTAAAATTCGTAGGCAAGAAGAGCGAGGCCTTAAAGAGACTATAATACTGAACTGCAGGAAAATGCACTCTCAGCCTTTAAGGCATAAAAAATGAGTGGGTTGGAATAATTAAAATGAGAGAATTATAATGACACGGAGGCAAAACTAATGAGAGGCATAAGAGAGAGATAAAAAAATGAGAATGCGTAAGTTAGGTATCTGCAACATTTGTAGATGTTCTGAGGTGCATCGTAGGCATCTTGGAGCGGCGGCGTATGTAGTTGGATGCAGCGAGTTCTTCTTTTGGTGTATCTTGACGCTGAAAGAAGAGGTCGGTGCTCGACGACGCGCAGTTGCGCATGTGTAAAAAAGAAAAATACAAAATAAATAATTGTTTTAAAAAATTAACGGCTCGAAACGAGAAGTGGGGGGACATCCCTTCTGGCTGCTTATATTGCCTTTTAAGGCATTTTTGTTATTTACATTCGTGCGGTAAAAGTTACAGTTACTACGGTCCATTCAAGCTATCAGAAGCATTCTGCTGAAATTCCAAAGCTATTGTAATACCAACGAGCTTGTCAGATATTTCATTTGTCGATATGCTTCCGTTCTTTGGACTAAGAATACATTTCAGTGTAGATAAGACAGCTGGGAAAGTAAATATGCTTTTCAATTCGATAGCAGCAGAAATGCTTTAATTCAAATTTCAGTTTCTATTTTATTGTAATAATAAATCTTAGTCGATATGTTCTGTAACAATTAATGTATCAGCAGTATACGTAATTTAACGTTGCAAATAAGCTTCTACTGCCAAAGCAAAGAAAAATGTGTATATAACAACGTATATACGTCAAGTCTAATCCAACGGAAGATCCACAGGAAGTCTCGGACCTTGTATTCTTCGTATAAGAAAGAGCTCCTATCAAAAAAGCAACGCCTATACCCTCGGCCCGAGCGAAACAAGTTCCGCGAAGCAAGCGTAATCAGGGCAGCATTCGTTAACCGGATTTCACTTTGAGCTAACGCGGAGTATAAGGCAATTACTAACTCAAAGTCAAGGGGAGAGTAGAAGAAGAGACGTGAAAGACAAGAGGTGCTATTAAACAGTGTGCAACGAGTGCAGCAGCGGATAGAACCCCAGCGAATCGTGCTTCGGATATTGCGGAGTTTCCACAACCACCACCACCACCACCAGCACCGCTATATTTCTTCGTTAAAGCGAGATCTCGCGCGAACGCGAGTCCGCCAGTGCGAAGGCTTTGGGTCACGCAAATTGAGCCAATAAGCTCGCCGCCACGGCGAGTTATACGTGTGCGTCTCTGTGTGTTGAAGCGAAGTAATATCGAGATTTATGTCGATATCGTGACGTTTCTCCATGCGATGTCTATAGCGCGGCCGGGAAAAATCGCACCGTGTCGCGGCGCGCTCTGCACCAGATAAGGGGGGCGAATTGCTCTTCTTCTTGGCTCACGTTCACTTACGTGCTCCCTCTCTCTCTCTCTCTCTCTCTCACCTCCCCCTTTATATACGCCTTATCGAGTTATACGTTCGAGCGATTTTCGGCTTTTATCAGGGAAAGTTTAGCAGGGTCGTCGAGCTACTGTACGCGGCGGCGGCGGCGGCTTCGAGCCGAGCAAATTAATGGAATAAGCCGCCGCGTGATTATGGCGTCTGCTCTCGCGCGGAATTTCCCGGTTAACGCGCTCTCTCTCTCTCTCTCTCTCTCTCTTTGTGTGTACGGGAGAGTGCGCTTTGATTTACTCGACTACTGATTTTCACTGACTCTCTCTTGAGCGTTATACGTTTCTGATTATTTACTTTATTGTTTTTGTCAATTAAGATACCCTTCATTTATTCGGAATACTTATATATGTGAATTAGCTCGGCAGGAAATTGGGACTCGAGGGCTGAGAGCCAATGATAAGCTTAATGAATATTGTCTTACTTAAAAAATACTGCATTCCGTACGTACGTAATTACACGTTTTATATAATTATGCACTATTGTTATTTTAATATGGTACATCTATTTGGATTTACGTGTAGAGTGTCATGTGGAATATACACAGGAATTCGCACTTACTAAAGGTGCGCGCCCACTCTCGATGAGCGCTGATTTATTTTAAAAGGAAATAAATGTATATCGGATGGATATTAAAAGATCAACGTATTAAAACCGAAGCTGAATCATGGGAGATTTGTATGGGAAATAAAACCAACGGAATACACATTGATGCAAAATATTATATATAATAATTTATAAAATTATTCGTGATGAATGCCTGCGATCGTACGGTATCGTAGAAACACGAGCATCGCGTTATGCGCCATCAAGCTAATTAAATAATATGAGCATCCGCGGAGCGATCCGTTTTATTATACCATTTTCAATATATGAAGCAAATTAAGTATCCGATTAAAGTTGGTTATAATATATTCCTATGTAATAAAATCGATTTATTATTTATCAATTTATTTATTATTGCGTTATCAGTGAAATAATAAAGTCGAATATCTATTAACTCTCCGATGAAAATCCGCTAATTACATGTTTTTTTTTTCTCTCTCACTCGCCCCCGCCCCCTTTGAGCGCAAAGAATATAAAGTGACGAAAAAATCGCTGACTAGCGCTAAAAACGCGATTCGTATAAAAAGAGAGAGCGAGTATACCTTTTATTGCTCAAAAAATTATATCCATGTAGTCAGCTACGAAGTGAGGAACTATATATCGATACAAAAAATGATTTGTTAAAGCGGATAACCATAAATGTGATTTCAAAGGTACTTTTCCATTACAATAAAAATAATGTGAGATCGAACGACTTTATAGATATTTATTAATAGAAGCCGAAAAAATCGTAACAAAATAATTGTCTAGAGTTGAGTATGAGATCAAAAAAGATTCTATTCGATTTTACGAGTATTGAGATCAGCAATAAAAAGCGTTAGCAGTAGATTGAATTTAAATAATAAAGAAAGCTCTATCAAACTTTAATTCCCATTAATAAATGCCTTTGCGCTAAACTAATCGTTTCAAAAGATAGGGGACTTTAGTTCTCGCAGCTCCCCGATAGTGAGCCAGTAAATGACGGCATAAAATACTTTACTACCCGTCGTAATAGTGGTCGGCGTCAATAAAATTCACGAAAAAAAAAGGCCAACGAATCTTCATTTCGAATCGAAATAAAGCCAACGCCAGCACTCAAAGGATTAACGGAAGATTTGGACCGTTAAAGGGCGGCACTTTCAATTACAATGGATAGAAGCCCTTTAAACGAGCGTTCAGAGGAGCACATACGAACGTGCACGACTGCATTGTTGCGTAGCAGCAGGTATAGTAAAAGGGTCGCGAGAGAGTTCAAGGGATGTATACACCTATACATACATCGACTGTGTGAATACTGGATTGTTTCAGGTTTCGGCTCTGGAAAAGTATTTCAGGAGTTTTTGTGTCGGCACACTGGCTTTTATGTATTCATCGAATGGCGGTTGTAAAATTTCTTATACTTCTGTATGGGCGATAAAATAAAAAAGCGCGGATATCTTGTTCTGGTGCAAAAAGATAAAATTTCGGTCAGTTTTGATAAATTCAATTTACAATGTAAATTACTTGAGCTTTTCTTCGTATACATAAAAGTACAAACATATGAAGTGGAATCAAAACTAAGAGTGACACACCCGAGAATATAATTATATTTCCCAGTTCAAACATGCCTCGGATAAAGCCAGGAAAAAAATGTAAAGAGTTATAAAGTAGTAAACTGTATAATGTTGTAACTAGATAATTGCAAGAGAGAAATAAGGTAGAACGAGTAGGTGCAATGGGAGACGGGTCGGTCGGGCGCCGGCTGACCGCTTTGGGGCACATATCTATTTCGCGCGACCATGGGGACATAAACACCACCAATATCCTTCAATCTTCGCTAACAAGGTGATACTTTTACGCGGCGGGCACGTGTAAGGGTGGTACTGCGAGAGCATAATATTATACGGGACGGCGGCCTGTTATATGTCCCGGCGGCCAATTTGTGGGCGCGTCGTCGCTACGTCGAGGCGTCTTCCTTGTCGTTTCGTACGAATAATATGCGAGGGGCGACGGCCTCGTATTCCTCCTCTATATTCCCTTAATCGCACTGTCTTTTATTTTTTGCACGCGACGAGATATAAAAGGGCTGAAAAAGGAGCTGCGCGCAAATTTGCAGGCTATGCGTTATGTATTTTTCGCTTTAACAATGCGAGAAACTTTTCAGGCCGGCGCTACTATACTATGCATGCGTGTCAGGCGTGCGAGGGAAAATATTGAAATAAACTTTTTGAAAAATTCGATTTCATTTAACCTGATTGTTTCGAAAATTGGCGTTACAATATGACGTGTTGGATGCTGATTTTTTTTTGTGTATACGTTACAATGGGAATCGTGGGAGCCATCGTTTGCATGTACGGACATCAAGTTTATGAAGCTATCAAATGTTTGTTTGTAATTTTCAGTGCGAAGTGTATGCTTTTATGCAATCACATATAAAATATTAATTAAAACAACAGGCCGAAACAATGTTAATGCTGTAAATACATTTTCTATACTACATTATACTAATAGATGCACTTAAAATATAGAAAGAATTATTATTGTAGGTCATACTTGGTTTAATATTATTTGCTAGAAATAAGATAATGGAGCATGCCAATCATTATTATAATATTTTTCTGATTATAATTAATTTTTTAAACCTCATAGCGGGCGAAATTCGATTTCTGAAATAAAGAAAAAGATTATGAATTACATTCTTGAATGCTTTTGTTAATTAATAATTAATCAATGAGAAAAGGATTGAAGATTTTCTTTTACAGGACTCAGCTTCGTGAGACTTTTAAAACATATATTTTCGTTCTGACTGCTTTCATTTTTCTCTTTCTTAGATCTTTTTAATTTACTCTTTCATTCGATCTTTTAGATCCGGTTACGCGAATAGGAAGACGCTTCACAGAATTTCATTCATTCCAGTTTCATTTTCATCTAATTTCACGGGAGTTTGCCGGTAAAGAGATGCTATGACTGCCAATTAAGCCCTTCAAAGCACGAAGATGTTTTTTTTCTATAATTTCTTTTTACTTATTATTTTTTACTTGGTGCAGTTATAGTAAATTTAGAAAGGTATGTACATGCAATGTTAAACGTTAAAAACCTGACAAATCTTAATTAATGCTTTATATTTTAGTATAACTTTCATTACAATTTACATATTTAAAATATCATTTCAAATAAGACTTTGATGAAATGATACAGGGCATGGCTCGATTCTCTTAATTAATACGCTTTTATACGGGGACCAGATTTGAGAGCAATAGATCAAATCAGGAATTACTAGAGTCTTTTATAGGTAACTATTATTATTTGTAAAATCTACAGTTGAACGCTTGATGAAACCAAATGAGATTCATTGAATTGTATATAATAAAATCTATAGGTTGTGTAAATGATACAACTGAGTCAAAGATGATACCTTGGTCGCTTACTTCATTTACGCTCCCAAGCTTATCATTACATATCGAAATAATCAAATAGAAATGGATCTTTGCCCTTATTGGAAGTAATTGTATTACATTTATCACAATGTTTAAAGTTATTCCATTCTCTATGAACCAATCAGCAAGAGCGTTTACATCTAATTGTAACTGCTCTGCTTCCCCGACTGACATAATAATTTTAAATGTATATATTAACATCATCTGCGTGTATCAAAATGTTCGAAATTTAATGATGGGAGAAATCTCACCTTCGACTCGGCTACCAATTTACATGAGTTCTTAACTGTCCAAATTTTTCCTCCCTAGGTGCAGAATATACTAGTCTATGTTTTCAAGACTTCTTACAGACCTTGTAATTTTTTTAATATAACTATATACGTATGTGCAAAGTAATGCTTATTTGGCTTAGGTTTCTTACTGAATCCGCAAATACAACCAAATCGGTATTAACTTTAAACAAATACGGCTTTTGAAAACAAAAAATATTTTTCACATCGAATAACACACTTATCAAGTAATATCGGCGATGAAGTAATTCACACATGACATAAGAATTTTTCGCTTCTAATCAAGATCCATCGTTAAATGGTTAAAATTAAAAGTAATAAAGGTAAATTTAACCACAAAGGAGAGAGAAAACCCCTTAGCGAAGCACCATCGCGCAAATCCATTATCCGATTGCCGGAAAGGCGAGCGTAAGTGCGGAATTGGTCTTAACGACCGGTCGTTATGCTGTTGGGCCGATAAGTGTCGTTTCGTTGATTTGCGTTTATGTTCCATTATTCTCGTTTTAAAAACGACCAAACTTACTTAAGCCACTTTAATGGACAACTTATGGGGCTAATGCCATTGCACGAAACCATTTCTCTAATAAGTGGAATAAACTCTATGCTTTCGTATTATCCACGGATGGCTTTAGTTCCTTAATAGCTGCACTGAAATAAATAATATTTGACAAATAAGCCCCTTTTCAATTCAAAAAGAAAAGTTGAAAATTTTTTATTTAAAGTTGTTGTCTTGCTATATTCCTCTGTTTCTACTTATAAGTACGAAGCATAGAATAGCATCGACTTGGCCTTTCTACGTACCTTTTGTGCAAGGGGACATTTTTAATTCAAACGCTGTCTCTTTGCTAGCTAAAATCCGAATGAGAAAAACTTATATTGGCACATTGTTTGCGTTTGCAAAACACCACTAATACAACGAAATATACAAGACCATGCAAAACGAAGCAGCGATCCCTAATAAATATGTAGGTAAGCCCAGCAATCTCTATTTTAATTAATTAAAAATGCATAAATTAAAAGTTAAATTCTCCTTGATGCACAGGGAGAAAGTTTTTGCTCGATATTTTAAAGCAAAATCCAGGGACAATAAAATATCGCTCATCAAACTTTAACGGACACGCGCGGCTGCTAACGAAAATGATTCTCACGCGAAATGCGCTTAGTTTGGGTCCGCTTATGCACATTTTCTTCCTCTCTTTGTCTGCGGTAATAAGTCCTCTCTCTTTCTCTCTCGCTGAAAGCATGCCCACACCACCCACACCATCTCCCAGAGCTTTCTCGTAGCCATTGTTTTGCCCGCAGCGCGCGAATTATCCAAGGCTGCTTTTGCCTCTCGTAGTATATACAATACAGCCCCGATTCTGCTGTAAATAATTTATGCAAACGACAAGATAAGTAAGATAATGCGTGTATGCGCGCAGGTTCATCTCTGCCGAGTTTCTGCATTGCGGGACATGTCAGCTGGCCTTATAGAAAGCACCCGTGGTTTTGAGACGCTATACGAGGGTATATCTAGGCGCTTATTCTCCATTCAAAATTTAAAATGCGCGAATAACTGATTAGATTTATTGCAGCAGCCGAGTAATATAGTATATACTCCGGGCTTTAGCTGAGCTTGGAATTTCGGTGCTCTAATTTTTAATGAGGCGAAAACCACGCGTAGGCGTCCATTCTTAATGTGAATTTGCCCGTGGTAATCTGTGCTAATTCGTAGCTTGGTTAGAGCCTGTGTAGATAGCGTGCATTTTTCATGCTTCACGATGATTTTTTTAAATGTAAATTAAAATGTATCGTTTAGAATGGTAGATTGCATTTCCATCTGCTTGATTTAAAACGAGATATTTAGTTATATCATGTTCTTACAAAACGATACAATGGACGTGTTGTTTTCTCATTTAATAGAAAATTACTTAATTTAGAAGTAAGTTTCAATTGAGTAACCAAAGTTTGCAGTTTCTTAAAGAAAGAGGTCGAACAAAAGAAAATACACGAACTATATAAAAATACCCTGCGGAAATCAGCATCTGTTGAACAATGCATACCTGCGCGCTTACTTTCCCCATGACTTCCCCCTCCTCCTGCATTTTATACTCCCTGGATTTCTCAAAGCGAAACGTAACTTTCAATTTCATGAAAAAAAAAAAAGAAAAAACGAGTCAAAACGAAATACAAAAAAAAAACGAATCTATCCTTATCGTAAAGATAAAGCGAACTTTCGTATAAAGATCGATTTTCCAATTCTTGTACAACCCCTGACCAACTACACACCAATCGATTCTTAAATTGACTGCATCAGATTAAAAAGTCGATTCGATAAACTTTCGCAGCAAACTCCAATCAAATCGAGCTAATCGTTGAAACCAGCATGAATCTCAATCCCACATGTGAATTCTATAGTCGATCAAATCACCGCGGCGCGTCGTACACCTGCATTATATATACGCCATACGAGGGAAACGCAGCGCGACATTTCACTCAAGGAATCCACGCATATAGCCAAGCCACTCTCCGCTGCATCCACATTGCAAGCCTCTCCATATACATACCCTACTCAGCTTCACTCTCTCTCTCTCTCTCTCTCTCTCTCATTCACACATCCGCAAAGCGCGAGTGCATAATACGTCTCTCGGTCTAAGTGCCGCTAGCTGCGAGCGTATAAACCAGTGCGCTGGATACGTGGATCCTATGCCCACACATATAGGAGTGCAGTCGAATACGCGCGCACGAGCACGAAAGCGAGAGCGACCGCGGCGGCGGCAAACCTAAAATCCTGTATTCCCAAAGCGCTTGCCCTATACTCGCCACCTGAATTTCGCTTATAGTATATGTATATATACATATACGGGGCAAAGTACGTGAGCGTACCACACACGTGCGCAGGATATATAGGCTACGTGTTTTGGGAGGAGGAGGAGGAGGAGGTGGAGAGGTGCAGGAAACGCGGACGGCATTGTGCGCGCCAACAATGGCCTGATGAGCCGGTATTGTCGGACTTGTCGAACTCCATTTGTACCGATCCGCGCGTGCTACGGTTGCTGCTGCTGCTGCTGCGGTTGCTGAGCCTTCCCGGAGCACTTCTAGAATTGTACCTCACCGCGGAGAGATGCTGAGATCGCGTGCAGATGCTCTATAGACTCTGGCTAGAGAGAGAGAAAGAGAGAGAGTTTGGTTGCAGGTGAAGCCACACGCGTGCGTCGCTTTTATTGTTAGAGAATTGCAGCCACGGTGGCTCTCGCATGCAGTTTGGCAGGTTTTTTTTCCTGCCCACCGCGCTCTATAGCTTTCTGTTTTGCTAGGCGAGTTATTACGCCAACGGAGGACCGTTTCGACGGCTTGCTTCTTCTACACAATGAAACTGCAGGCTTGTTGATTTACTTTTTCTATTTTTTTTGTTTGTTTCTTTTTTAAATACAATTGCTTTGCTTAGTTTAAAATTGCTCGTTGACTTTTGACGCTCAATAAGAGTGGAAGTACGTAAAATTGATCTATACTTTATTGGTAGTGACTAAAGACAGTTATATCTTTCTTTTGAAGTATAGAAACATGAATTTAAACAATAGTTTACTTCGTAACTTCTCCTTGACTCCCTTTCAAGCAGAAAAATAAGTTGAATGGTTTTACTGCAGGAGATATTCATAAACACTTTATTGGTGGGTCGGTTTTTGTTTGAAACGATGGTGAAACAGGACAGACATTAATAAAAGTGCCCATGAAGTTTGCTCATTTGTTTGCATCGAGGTATTCACAGTAGACGTGATTCTTGTCATCTTTTTCTTGTAAGCGAAAAAATAGCATCGGACCAGGCTCCTGGTACCTTTCTTAGGCTCAACGCAAGCCATAACAGATATATGTTCCAGATTTTTTACTACGATCTTGTGTACTGCGTTTAGCTTGGGAACACTGTCAATTTTCTCTTTTCCAATACTATTACTAGTCTCGGCATTAGGTTTAAATTCTAAACTTTCTTGGTGGCCACATATAAGCTAATTTGATTACCAAGAAGTTTAATGCCCTGCGTTTGTTCCATTATTAACCACTAAGGCGTTACGCAAACAACTAGCCACCACCCTGTTATTGCATCATCTTGATTACTGCTTCGAGATCTATTTATTCGATATCTCACAGGAGTTATAATTAAAATAGTAAATAAGAATACATCATTAACTTCACACCTTAACATGAAACTAAATTAACTGTTAATTCAATCGCAGTCCTCCTCGTAACTTCCCTTTTAATCTCACTCGCACTTTCTCTATAGTCACAATAATGAACCGCTCTCGATAAGCACGTTCTTATTAAAAATACTCTTGAGCCAACGTCTTCCCTCTCAAATGACAAAAACACAAGGAACTACTCTCGTTTCCAAACTCATAAGCTACGAGCGATAGCACGAGCGCATCAGCAGAGGGAGGTAAAAAAAATGAGAAACGCGAGCTACGAATCCGCGTCGGCGTTGAATTTCATTTCGCTCTCTATCTCTCTCACCCTCTCTCACTGACTCACTCGGATGCACGTACAGTCGCGGGCATTTTAATTTCGCGCCTTGCGCCCGCTCATAAAGCTCCGGCCACCGGGATCGACACAGCACCAGCCTCGCTCTTTGTCTCTCTCTCTCTCTCTCTCTTGCACTCTCGTTGCGCCTCTCTCCGCGGTAGAGCAGAGCAGCAGGCGTACATTCGCCAATTTTCCCCCGGAAAACTGGATTTCGCAGACTGGAGCTCGCGCGCGCGCGCGCGCGTTTGGGAAAGCCGGCGGTTATACGTTTGCCCGAGCATAGCGTATAATTATTTGCGAGTTTCCCAGACGGAGCGTGAAACGTTCACTCTCTCTTGCACTTTTCGCGCGCGGCTTTGTACAGAACGATATTCGTGCGTCAACGCGCGCGTGGGAAGCGCGTCGAGACACACTTTGAGAGGATATATATATATATACAGAGCTGCGAATTGTTTTTTATCCAAGTCTCGTCTTTGTATGATAATGATGGAGGTTTATTAGAAAAGTAGTTGAGCGATGAGAGAAATTCTCGAGAGACGTGGATCGATTTTGGTATGATAGATTTCACGTATTGCACGATGATATCAGGGATTTACACGCTTCGAAAGATATTATGGAGAATTATTTATTTTTTGCATAATTTTCGATATTTTAAGGGATTTATGTAATAACGGTATTTACACTTGATTTCTAGAATTTCGAGGGATGATTATTTGAAATCGAGTTGTGAGCTATATACTTGATCTACATATAAAGCGAAATAAATTATTATTCAAATTTTGTTATTTGTCATAACATTATAACTACATACGTTCGACCTAATAATGAATAATTATCGTACACATAATATCGAGAAATTATTTTTAAGCCACCAGTATATATAAAACACGAAAGTGAAATAATTCTTTTATAATCATGGGTTATCATTTAATTAATATAAAACATCTACATTACTCATCTCAATCCTCATTTAATACTGAAACCCGCTGGTCGTCAACACGAATACTGTGCAAGAAATAGAATCCGTCATCAAAAGTGAAAAAAAAGACCGTTTCGTTCCACAAAGTTCAGCCCCGAGCATCGTCATAACTTCTTGCCATTAAGTTTTAATCCGACGATTCGATAGACTTTTCAAATAAACAACATTAACGTCACGCAGAGCACGGCAGCCCATTTCTTTTTCACACAGCAAAGGGAAAAAAAGGTTCAGTATACGCGTATATATATATATACCAACGTCATCTGATCCGTCCCCCTAATCGTGTTTCCCTGTTGTGACTCAGCTAGAACTCCCAAAAGTCTCTGTTTTTCCGTCGGCATTGTTTTCCACTTTTCATCCTTGTTCTCGCGCGACCCGAAACTGCTCTCCCCTTCCAGCCACGTCCATTCAACTCGTGAGGAAAAACACGATGAAAGATATGCCCGAGGCGTGGGCAGTGCCAAATCACTACAGTAAATAGAATTTCTGAATTTCTTTACTGTATTACGAATGGTGTTGTGGGAAAATGCGAACTTTTCTTTGCCCGATGGTCGCTTGGTAATTAATTTACTTGTTTGATGGGAAATTTTTTTATGCCCTATTGATCTGCGAGTAAAGTAAAGGAATTTAGATGATGATATATTAGTAATAAATGATCGATCATGGATAATTTAACCAGTGAACAAGAATTCGTTCTATTCGTTGATTGTTATCACTGATGTGTAAAAAGAATTTGAATACTAAGTATATTATCATTAATTATTAATAATCTAAAAAGTGCAATTATTTTTACAAATCAATTTAAAAAAATTAAACAAGTAGAAATAGTTTAAAACGAAAATTTTAATTTTATTGTTATAACTTCCTTTTTACATCTCATACTTTATAAAAACATTCTTATCGCTAACACACTAATTAGGTAAAGTTTTAATTGCTCATTTAATTCCGCTGTGCTATTGCACTTTTATTTAAAAATACATGTAGCAAACAAAATCGGTTTTAAGTTCTCTAATGTTAAAAAAATCGTAGGGAGACGAAATTATTTTTCGTAACATCTGCTGAATTTAATAGTGAAATCCAACCTGGTCAAAAAATGTTTTTATCATTTTCAAATTTGTAATTTTTAGAAAAATCAAAAAATTTTTGAACTTATGCGTATGGTTGTTTGTTATCATGAGATTTCACAGGTATACCCCTTTTAAACACAATTTCTAATTCAGACCGTGTTGCAGTCCAAGAATCTTTAGCTATTATTTTGATGCTCGCTGATTTAATATTGTTTCGTTCAAAAGTGTTAAGAAAAAATGAACGAACTAAAAAACACTTCTTTGCGCCGACATATCTCGTCAGTTGGCGCAGAGGGGGTAGTTAAGGAACAGCGCAAATCGCCGATCCGGCTATTATCGAATTAGCAGTGAGGAAAAAAATCTGCACACTCGTGCGGTTTTTCGAAGTCGAACCGATTCTGAGAAAAACACAGGGGTCGGTGGTCGCATTTCCGGAACTCAGGCATCCGAACAGCTGATCGCAGAAGAAATTCAGCAGTAAGTAAAGAGAGCCGGGCGAGCGGAACGCTCTTGGTATAACGGGTACGCACAACCCCTGCAATTTACGCGCGCTCTCGAGGGTTAAAAAGAAAGGGAAGAAGGGAGCAACGAAGTAAGTCTCTTGACTTTTGCTTCCGGAATAGTCGGACCACCGATGACCAAGACCGAGTGTGCGTCCCGCAGGAGAATCTACCAACCCCCCACATTCCCCCTTGACGATCGATCGGCTGACGCGGCAAAGGGATCTCGTAGAATTTCGTTTTTCTCTTTTGCCTCCTTTTTTCGTCCTCTCTTCTCTTTCTCTCCTTCTTGTCTTATTTTCGTCCCCTAGTCGAGTGGGTCGTAGACTGTTCCATCTTTTCAATATTTTCCAGCGAATCGGGAGGGGAAGGTGATACTTGCGAGTGACGCTGACGATTTACGCCTCGGATGTTTTCTTTCGTCTAATTCTGCACCAATTGTTCTATTCTCATCTAATTTTTCAGTCTGGACTTTCGGTATATTGCTATGGTACAGTATTGTAGTGGAGAATCGAGGAATTATATTATGTGGAAGGATTCCTGATATTTGATGTTCGAGGTTATTAACCTTTTTTTTTTTGTTTATTCGATGACGATGTATGTTAGTAAACGTCAGACTTTGATTCGCTTTTAAAACATCACTGAAATTGTATCTCGAACTTTGTATATTGCTGGAATCCACAGTAGCTGGACGAAGACTTTTTAAGAATTTTTTGTATTTTTAAAATCATATAATACTGTACCTAAAAGCAAAGTAGTATGGCATAGTATCATATCTACTATAGACATGTAAAGACAATCGTACAAGGTTTTAGTGCTTCAAACTTTTTATATTTTTCGTTATTTATTTGAAATAGAACATAAAAATTTATTTTTACAGCGTAAACTATTTTTTTTTTGTAACGAAACGCTGACGAATTTTATTTGACTTTATTGCGATGCACATCGCGTTTTTTTTTCATGCAAACGTTCAAAAGTGCAAGAGATTATTCTTTATATATAAAAGTTTTTCAAATATCTTCCAACCTTTACATCAAAGAATGTTACTTTTCATAATATTATATAAATAAACTAATTTTCACGTGAAATAAGGTTAGCTGGTTATCGAAGCAATCAAAAATAATGGATAAGCGAGCGAAAGCACAATTTTAATTGATCGATCTTGTCCATCCCTCATTGCTGGTAAACGTGAATAATTTTGGGTAAAATCCAACCAAATAACCACGCAGCTCAAAATAATGCCGGAATAAATTACTATTTCATAACGTAATGGAAGCAGCAGTATACGAGCGTTTCCACCCACAAGTTTTAAAATAGATTAAAAATAGCACTGGATGTATGATGTGAATCACAGCGCTACATAACCGTCCGTAATCCAAGCAGGTAAATCATATGACAAATGAAATCACGATACCTGCGTTACAGTATAGGACGAGTCGTAATTACCTTTTAGATTAGAGTAGCAACGCTTGAGGCTCTCGATCGATATAATACGCATTGTTATATACACAGGCCCGGGGTGCGCTATTTATTTCAATGACTCAAATCAAACTCAGCTTGAGAGAGAAATAAATCCTAATTTATCCAATCAAACCGAGAAGCCCAAAGATCCATCAAGCGACTAAATCCAGTCCTCGCGGCCTTCGATCATCATTAAAACCGACCGAAAGTTTCGGCTTTGACTTTTATCGCAAAAGCTCTTTCAGGCCAACTATATCCTTTCGCGTCCGAGTATCTCGAAACAAATAATTAAACTTCGCTCTCTCTTTCTCTCTCGGTCTGTGACTCGACACAGAGAGTCAAACTACCCGCCGCCCTTTCTGCCTGGAAACTTACGAATAAATCCTTATAATATCCTCACCGTGAAGGCAAATCAAAAGGGATTACTCTCATTATCTTGGAGCGCGCAGCTACGGCGGCGGCGGCAAGCTGAACAAAAAGAAGGAGATAGAGAGATAGAGAGAGAGAGGTAGAGGAATTCGTAAAGAATGAACTAGGCGATGCGCCGATGAATTCAATAGTCTCGAGGAAGAGCTTTCTTAACCCAATTAGAGTTTGACCGATAATAATTAATGAAGTATCGGACTTAGGAGCTCGACGATGCCCTAGAAGATCGGAGGAGCCCTAGCTTCATTAAAAGCCAGCGCTCTTCTCCCTTCGGTGCCTTTGTTCGACGTCGCGTCCGGATGTCGGAAAGTTCGCTCTATCTCTCTCTCCCTCTCGCCGACGACTTATACTACTGCGAAAATATTTATCGTCCCACTTTCTCTCTCTCTATCTCGCTCTTTCGTTCGGGGAGGACAGCCGACAGCTTTCCACCTCTCTCTCTCTCTCTCATATTATCGCGCCCTCAGAACTTTACGGTCACGCCATCCTCGTGTTTTAACGTCGCGACGCGATAACGACCTTTTACTACTGCCGAGCACGTGCGTCGCCCCGTAACAATTGTTAATTTTCTATTTAAATAAAGGCCGTCGCGAGCTCTGCTGTGCGCGCGCGTGCGAGGGAGAGAGAAAGAGAGCGAACTTTCCGGGGTACGCCAATGTGATTTACGAGCCTCGTTGGATGAAATACACCAGGGGGGGCAGCGACAAATGCCGACTGTTTGCGTAATGAGCGGCGCAGTTGCGGGACCTCCGACGCTTTTTTTGTCGCGTGTCCGTCCGAACTCCCAAGTTTTTTAGGCGTTTCTCCTTTCGGAAGGTCGCTCGCGACGAGGGATGATACATTTTTCTCGAGCAGCTCTTTATACTTTGAGCTGTGCTGCATCTAATTATTCGGGATTCTACGGGGATTTTATCTTGTGTCACCGTGTAACTCGGGTGTTCCTTTGCGAAAATGTTACTTTGTACTAAATTTATCTTTGTGAGCTTGAGCTATATATTGTATCAAAGCCTAAAAGAAAGGCCGTTTGATTTCAGAAATGCGTTTGACAAATGGTGTTTGTCAATTGTCAATTTGAAACGCTTTTTCCGTATTATGAAGAGCAATTCATTAGCAGCAAAATGCTGTTTTTTGTATTCGTATAATTCTGGTTTATTAAAATCAGATATTTCTTTGAAATTTTTTTATATTTTATATAAATTTTCCGTTTTTGTTTTATAGTACTTTCACTTTTTGCAATACTGTTACTCTGGAAATCAATCAATAGTATATTGGGTTATTATTGAAATGATCTACTAGCTGGTACTGAAAATTTTATTAATTAAACTAAGCAAAGTAACAAAAAATGTTTGTTATTTAAAGTTTTGTTAATTTAAAATTAGTAATTGTTGTTTATATAACTTTCTTTAGACTCTACACATCGATATTCTCCAATTATAAGATTATAATAAAAAAAAATAATTTTAATGAAACATTTATATTGTTATATAATTTTCCTATAAAACTATGCTTCAGTATACCTTGATTTAATATAAAAATATGCTATAATATAAGTCAATAACGGATAACGATATACGATAAATATATAATTCATAAAATTGTCACTAAAACTGGAACCGTTTGTCCAATAATAACATGATAAATTATATAATATTTTGCTAAAGGAAAATCGATTGATATATTCTAAAATACGAAAATATTGAATAAGGATATTTTCATTCATTATAATGAAAGTTAATTTAATCAAAGATAATTTAACGTTTAAAACCAAACTATAAACTGAAAACAAATGATGTTTCTTCGATTTTCTATAAATATCTAATATTTATTAATCTTTTCAAATATTATTATTTACTGCATGTTGCAGAATAACGTTGTTGTAATAAGTTAAACTCTTTACAATAACAATAAATTGTTCAATAGGTAAATGCAATATGCAATATCAGTTTTAAGTGCAATCAATCTGATCTATTATATTCTTGTAGCAGTTAAATTAGTGTTTTGCAGAATAAGCGATCACTCTAATAATCAATCTTACAGGACAATGAGTTCTCGCTCCAACCCAAGTAAATACCACGCCAACAATACCAAAAAGCAAATTCATAAAAAAAGAAAACCTTCAACCAAACACAGCTCGCAAAAAGATTAAAAGACGGAAGGGGAGCGCGCGCGCTGGTGAAAAGGCTGCAGCAGCCGGGAGAAAATGAAAAGCCACAAAAGAGCTGCAGGAAAGCGTTCAACCCGATCCCCAATTTAGCCCACGTGCGCACCAATCATATTTATAGCCGTATAGCAGTAGGCCGTGAAAATTGAATCGAACCTAGGCGTCGGAGCGGCGAAATAACACGTACCATAAATCAGCTGGTTGGGCATAGGAGTCATCGACACTCGCGCACCGCCGCCGCGTCTCTCCCATACACACACCGAACGCTTAAAGTCCATCATGCGCATATCGGCACGCGTCATCGCGGCAAATTAAATCCCGGACAAAAGGCGTCCCTCGCAGCCGCCGCTGCTGCCGCTCTCGATAAATCGCGTCCGCGACCGAGCGAATCATAAATAAAAGCTCTCTCTGGCTGGAGCCGCGTGTAATCAAGCTTTTAGAGTGGAACGGGCCAGCAGAGGATATCCGAGAGACTTTGCGCGGAGCTGTCGCGCGAGGATGCGAAGCGCGGCTACCCGCGGTGGAGAGCTTTCACTCGCGAGTTAACTCGAGCTCAGATTTACGCTGAATCCGAATGAATGCTCACAACCGATGTACATATATTGTGATTTTCTATGGCTTCTACGTGTATATAGCTGGCGTTTAAATGCGTGTCGGTGGCGAGGTGTGCGTTAAGCAGGTGGCGGGTATACTGCGCGCGGTGATTTGATTCCGAGAGCAGGCACGAATGCAATATTTGGATTATAACGCGCGGCTACGGGATGAAGTGCCCTAGGTTATTACATTGCTGAGCGGAAGATGATATTGACGTTGAGCACTGGACTTCTCATTTTTGTACACGTTTATTTAGAATTCTATTAGCTTCGAGGATAATCATATGTCGATTCGACCAATTAATTATAATTTATTGATATAATGATAACGTTCGCATCTACGAGAGATTCAGGATTACTATATTGTGCTTTGTTTATGTACGAAACCACCGTTCGATTGATACGAATTTAAATACGGTAACATATTTACGTGTACACAGTTTTAGTTGTCCGACCAAGTTCGACTGTCACTACTTTTATAGACTGTAACGTTGGCTCATTAAGTAATACCGACATAAATTCGTATATAATTAAATTAAAAGTATAGTTTTGAACTAAAGGAACGATCTTTGAGACTATTTCAAATACTCACGCAATATACCTTTATCCTTAGAAAAAATGGAATTTGAACATTCTAGCTACGTAAATAATATAATCAGTTCTATGAAGAGAGAAAAATACAATAAAGCTTAATACAATAAACCCTTTCGGAATAGACTGTTCTCTGATTTGTAAGGAGAAAGTAGAGCAAAAAAGGATTGAATGCGGAGAAAGCCATAGGAGCTCAAGTAGCGAAGGCAACTATGGAGCCAAGTTAAAGCGTCGATCGTTACACTCCCTCAAAGTGCAATTTCACTCGGCCCGAGCTTTCATATTAGCTGCGCATAATGCTAAGCCAAGTATAAAGCAAGGCTTGAGCGTTCGGCACCGCGCACGACTACATACCTCGCGCAAACAATTTCAGGAGTCCTGGACGTGAAGGAAAGAGACCTTTTCTAGAGCCCCACTGTCGAGACTCTCTCTCTGGACTCTACGTGGAAAAGTCGTCGCGCAGCTGCAAGGAACAGTTGTGCGGAGCTGAACACGCTTATAAGCCGTCTGTCGAGGCTGTCGCGTAAAGTCGAACTACAATAGGAGTTGCAATGACGTGTGTGTATATACTAGAGGTGAGGACACATTGAAACCCGTGAGTACTTTAACCTCGGTTACTCGAACTAATTGGTCGTGCGAGACTGAATGGAAATTGTGAGCCAAAATTAACGAAAAACAAGGAAAGATTCCAAAACAATTTTCACTTGATATAATATAACGGTATATACACCTGCTAAGTTAAACTAATCTGCGTGATGGTGAAATAAACCAGGGAAAATTTAGTCCGAGTTCTGAAATTTCTAATAAATTATGGTTGATTTAACAATTTCAATTACTTAAAACTTTTTCTATGTATAAAAGCTTGCATCTATACCCCGTCTATCTTTTCTCTGATTAAGTTTCATCATCAGCTAATCTGAATATGAAAATATTATAGCACACAAATTTAATTAATTTGATAATTTAACTAACTTGATTATTCTTTGTGGTTTTCGATTGAAACTATCCTGATATATTTTTAGGAGTTAATTATATATGCGATATAATATATACAAGTAAATCATTCATTAAAATGATATCAATGTTATCATATAACTGTCATATAAATACGGATGTATTATTTAAATTTAAATTTATGTGGAATATTCTAATAATTTAAATAGCAGTTAATATTGTCTTGGCTAAAATAAAAAATACAAGTACTCGGAAATAATTTGAAAGAATTAATTACATTATTATGAAGCTTACCTTTAAAGGTGGTCTCCTGGGATCCTTTTTTAATTCAGCGTAGCGTCGTTCAAAACTGTCGTCCCAGTACTCTCGACTTCTCATCCACGACGGCTGCAACAAAAAGGGTAATACCATTAAGCTTAGAAGTTCGTTTAAATAAATTATGGAATTGAACCATAACTGTCAACTTTTTCCATAATGTTGATATACAGTTCGCATTTAACATGATTAAAAAAGTAATGGGGACGGTCTTTCTTATTTTGTAATAACAATTATTTAATGTGTTATTCAATTTTCTTACATTATTTTGTATTATGAATATGGTCTCTACACGCAAAAGTGCATAAGGTCATAAGTATACGGTTCTCAAAGTTTTAATTAATTATTTTTTATACTGCGTAAATTTAGCAATATTTACGAGACGCAGTATAATTAAAAATGTAATTTAATCAAATAGAGAAATGCTGAAAACTAGTTTGTAATAAGTTTATCAAAAATTATATAATGTACTATGTCAAAAATAAGAAACAGTGAGAGCTAGGCAATTTTTTGTTTCTTGCGTTATCGCTAATCAAGAATAAGTATCAAAAACTTGAAATAACGCTTTTTGCAAAATTTCATCGTAATAAAAATTCACGAGTTAATTAAAATTAACGCCCACTATTTTACAGCCGATTTACTCCAACTTCATAATAATAATTAAAAACTTGGAGTAGTAAAAGAATATGAAATTTCGAAAGTTATTTTATAGAGCAAAAGAAAGTTTATATACAAGTAAATGAGATAGAAACTCTTATAAAGACATTTAATTTTTCATCGCAGTGTGGTGCTTAAATTATTACACCATTTTTATCACCGCTATTTATAACTGAGAACCAAAAATTTAATTAAATTCAGTCTCTATCTCCATAGCTATATATGAATCGAAGGGTTAATTGCCATAAAAGGGGAAAAAAGACTCTTGCACTCGCACAGATATTGAACCTATTTCGATAAAGCACGATGTCGCACCAACGACTTTCCCTCCAGCCGAGAGGAACAAAAAAGTGCGCATAGAGAACAAAGAGCCGAGCACACCCCTGCGTAATTTTTTTTTTTTTTTTCACCAGCCAGCTCTTAGTCGCGACCAGAGAGCGAGTGAGAGCCAATAAGTGATTTTCAGCAGCAGTAGCAGACGCACACACGCAGTTATCGACATTGTTCAGGCTCTCGGTGTGCGTGTGCGTCTGCGCATGTAGGCTCTCACGAGCAGAACGGGGAAAAATGGCTCGAAACAGATTCTCCGAAAGGGAAAATCGAAAGCGGAGTTGTCCGCCGTGATACACATACGCCGCGCGTTCGCTGCACAGAGCAAACGAGGCGCTATGTATTCCGGGGATGAGAGTCACCGGGGCGCGCTTTTCATAAAATCGCGCGCTCGCGCGCTTTCCTTCTCTCTTCTTTTTTTTTCGAGGTTTACGGGGCCAATCGAAGCGCGGCATCGTCATTCAATGGGGCCTTTAACGACTCCCGACGGAATCGAACGGAAGCACTCGGCATAAAAATCAGGATGCGAGCCACGCGTGTGCCCTCTTTTTTCGACGCTCTCTCTCTCATCTTTTTTTTTCTCTCCGCCTGCCTTTCTTGCTCTCTCTTTCTGTATCTCTCGCCAGGTATAATCTCTGGTACGCGAGCTCTCTTTCTCTGTGTTAGTGTGTTTTTTACATCCCCACTTTTTCATGGGTTTATTTTTCGATATTCTCTCTTTCTTTTTTTCCATCTTTATTTTTATTCCCTTTGGATGGGTGGAAGACGCAGTTGCTTTGTGCTACATTTGCTTTTTGCCCTTGTGCAATGTGTATTGGGATTTATAGCCTTTTATCAATGCGTGGCTATGAACATGTTTTCTGCATTCGAAATATATTCTTTTCTGCCAATGATGAAAATTAATACTTTGATTTGAGCATTCTACTTCTTCGAGAATATAATCTAATCTGTCGTCGTGTGTAAGCTGAAGGTTATTCAATTTGTCATTTTATAATTCATTCAAACTAGTAAGAGATGTTCAGATGCAGTCAAAGTTAACCTTAATATTATGGTCATACCCATAAATCTATGTACAACTAATAATTTTGAGAAATATTTGGTCTTAATAAGGTTTATGCCACTTATCGTTTTTCTTATTAATTGGAAATAATTTAAATATAAACAGTTGAGGAGGGGGGACATTATACCATCCTCTTAACACAAGCATTGGAACTACTTTATTAGATTAACGTACTTTCTAAAATATGTTTTTGGTCCAACAGAATTTATTTTCAAATTGTAATCTGAGAAGATGTACAATATAACATATCGCTTAATACTACTTCCTCTTGAATCAAAAGAATATTCATCTATCAGATTTCTTTGATCTTCTCAAATATTTCAACTAATTGGTTTACTTCCTCTACTTTAAATTGCATTGTCAGGTAATAATTCGCTAAGTATTATATTAGCATGTAAAGCTTCTTATATAAAATTTTTTCAGAAAGTAAGAATGATCCGATCAAATAAGGTAGATAAGCTCAACATAAAAGCAACAAAACTAATAATTAACTAAATCTCCAGAAAATTTGTTTCTCAAAGTTATGTAACAAAAATATCTTGATACCAGCGTCGTAACAACGATTAATTTCTTTCAAGTTTATATTTAATCTACTAAAATATGCAGTATTTATGAATAATATGATGTTAAACAATTGTACGCGTATTACGTATAATTTAATAAAACTATTAAAAATAAGGCTAATTTAGTTTTAAGGTTAGTAATAAGTATAGTTGATAAGAATCCAAGATATTATCTTAGTAAACCGATTAAAATTTTATCAAGTTATCTTATTCTATTTAAAAAATATAAATTTACGTAGAAAATTTTACTTTTTTATAAATAACAATTGAATAGCATAAAATAATCTAAAATTCCTTCTCGCAGTTGTAGAATAACAAAAATATATCTGATTTTTTCTCAATTATAACATTAAATGTAGATTTAAGAGGATATTATAGTCAATTAGAATTTTAAATTTCCCGCCGTACTTTTTACCGACCAAGATAATCGTAAAAATACTTTGAATTGTAGAAATTCCAAATACAGGTGCACTACATCTATGAATTATGTATCATCTAATATAATTTCAAGTAAATATTTCAATGGTACATTTAAGACTTTCTGTTTCGAATTGAGCGATTTTTTCCAAAACAGGAATTTTGAAAAATATAATTGTAATATTCACTTTGCCAGATGATAGATAATTCATAGATAAAGTGCACATGTATTTGGGATTAGCATAATTCCACATATTTATTTAGTTGAACCTAATTATTCAGTATCCGGTCGATAAAAAAGTCCAGTGGATGACACCCTGTTAAATAAAAAAAATTAAAAACCCAATTTTAAAAAATCGAAAAATCGCATTCACGCACACACAAACAAATACTTTTTAAAAATATCATATATCGAATCATAGGTGTTCAAAATAAACTTCTATAAAGTTA
Source organism: Megastigmus stigmatizans (assembly GCA_900490015.1). Lineage (NCBI taxonomy): Eukaryota > Metazoa > Arthropoda > Insecta > Hymenoptera > Megastigmidae > Megastigmus > Megastigmus stigmatizans. The sequence continues at coordinate 79,617 of UELV01179459.1, forward strand.
CCTCAAAGCTTTCTATTTCACTATCACAAAACTTTCTACAGGAAGAAGCAATATACATGACGCATTGGCTCACGTCTCGACAGGAAAAAAATTTCTTTCATATAAAATCATACATCAGAGCGATCTCCCCCAATTTCCTCTCGATCATGCATTGCTGCCACGGCCGAATAATTCCAGACCTGGGCCTATGACCATAGAGTCTCGAACGACACCCCCGACCATGAAGCTACACAGCCGAGGGAGCTGCAACTACCCCCCAGCATTCATGTAACAGCCCGTCATCACGTACCCGAATGTGCAGCAGCGACTCTCTACTCCTCTTTCCTCGCTCGCTAACAAATGGCGATCAACTTTCAAAAGCCACTCCATCGTCGCCTCTTTCGCGTCTATAGGGGAAGTAGAGAGAGAGAGAGAGAGAGAGAGAGAGAGCCTAGTTGCATTAGCCGCATCCACGCGCGCAATCAGCCACGCCGTGTTATATTTTGAAAGCCGATCGGTCGTTTCGTGTTAGTTCGTTCGACCCTTCATCGAGAGTCGCTATCGCGTGCGGCTCTTTAGAATGAATGAAAGGTATTTTAGAGGTTGGAGTGAAATTTATTGGCAGTTGTGTTACTGACAAGTCTCATCATTGATCAAATGTAAAGAAAGACTAATTTTGATTATTAAATGTCTGTGTACCCTGGTAGAAATTTAGCCGAGTTGATGACCAGCCACTAGCCATTACCGATTATATACGCGAGTTTTTAACCGAGCTTACCCGTCTAGCAGACGAATAACCCTTTCTATTTCGCCACAGTTTTGAAACGCAAACTGGCTAAGGACTCGGCTATTTGAAAATGATATATTTGCTGATTAATTATAATTTATTCCATTTTAAGCTGATATATTGATATCTAATAATATAAATAAATATTATTGGTCAGATAAATATGTATATTGCTATATTTAATTTGATATATTAAACTTAAAAATTTGGCGTTTAATGCATAAAATATTGAGGTTATGCTTAAAAAAGCTACTCTCGACTCTTGTTTACTTTTGACGTTTAGTCTTGACTGGTCATTAC
>UELV01179460.1:2523-13737 GCA_900490015.1 Megastigmus stigmatizans
GGGGGGGGGGGAAATTTTCCTGGCACGACAGAGACATTTCGTCGGAAATTTGTTAATCACCGGCATCTCGGTGGTGAGGCGAGCCTCCCAGACGTTCCTTTTTCAAATATTAAAGCACTTTATTGTTCGATAGCTTGGCAGACGCAACATTGTATAAGTATAAGTAATGGACAGATCGTTTCAAAATTTAGGTGGGTGAAAAATAACCCTACGAAACTATGTAAAAGAATTCTTACTTCGATTGTATATGAAATAAATAGAAAGCTGAAGTGTTTTTAAACTGGGTAGTAATTTTAAGGGGGGGAATTAATTTCATGACCATTGGTGCAAGCGTGCGAGAGCTGCATTTTGTAAATTTAATCTGTGCGGCTTTAATTGAAAATCAAATGTAGCACCGTATACGAAAATAGTTAAATAGCCGTAGTTATGCGTTTGGCGTTTCGATTATTTTAACGATTAAACAATTATTAAAATCTTCTTTTGATGTTAACCGATAGAATTAACGACAGTATAAAGTGCGAACGCTTTACTCGTTTATTGCGATTTTAATTCCGTTAATTGTTAGTTTACACTGAAAATATTACGAATCGTTGTAATCGTGGATAAACGCAAATATCGTAATTCGCGTCACAATAATTGTTATCTTTATGAATGATTTTTGAACCATAAAATTTTCTCATATTTATGGTCTACTTAGTTTTTAAGTGACATGATTTGCCAAACTATAGAGTTAAAGTTATTCGACAATCGAGTGAAAATTACAAAACGTAAGAGAAATTTTACTCTTATTTGGAAATTTTAGTATAGGTAATTTTATATTGTATCGTTTAATACAGTTTAATGCTATATTTCTCACAGACACTTAAAATCGCCTTCACTTCACCACGAATTCGAAGGTATAAAATGTCTTCGAACGTATGAATGATAGTAATATATACATGTAGGTGCGCATATGCACACCGCAGTTATGCTCGGGGATTACTCAAGATATTCCAATGAAATTTTGTATGTAAATTAACTGGTATAGTGTGTTGGAATATGCATACATGAACCAAATTCATATTCGTTTTATTCATCTTCTGTGAATTTGGATATAATACTTTATTTAGACGCTTTGCCTCGATTCTCAATTTCTTCGTTGCATGAAAAGATCTAGAGTACGGTACAAAAATGTTTTTCATAAATTTAAATGAAATTACGTAAGTAAAAAAGTTTGTTTCTATGCCAAATACTTTAGTTCGTTAGTTGCGATAATACTTTCTTAAAACATCACGTGAATTGAAGGTAGGAACAAATTGAACTTGGAATAAAAATAAAATTGTATGTTTCAATTCTTTTCCATTGCTTAATTAATATACTTTTCGCTTTTATTTTTCTTTAAATAAATCTTTTGCATTTACACCTATACATATATTTTTTAATAAGATTATTCCTTGACTTTAAATCATTTGCTTTTTATACCCGAACTAAATGAAGATCTTTGAATAAAAGTCATAGCATGATTGTTTAATTTATTATTATTTTTTTATAAGCTTTTAATCAAATCTATCTTTCGAGTATTTTTTACTTGTTTCTGCTAAGAGAATGAAAAACACATTTTATGAACTTTTATACAAATATTGCTAGTAAAAATATTTACATTGCTGTCACATTTAATTCTTAATTATTCAATATGGTCAATTGTTATATTAAGTAAACAACTTAAACGTAATATTCTTTAACAAATTTTAGAAAGAAAATCAGTTTAAATGTATAATAATATAAACATTGCTCATGAATATTTTGTCACTAACAAAATAAAAAGGGAACTAAATGCTAATTTATTGGCAGCAGTTTTTTTTACTTTAAAACAAATATTTATGAACTTATGTGAGTCTATATCTATGTATAATTTAATATATATTATACAAGTATTAACAATTCAGATATTTTCAATAGGCAATACCTATACATCAAATTTTTTAACCATTAAATCTCACATCAAACGTAAGAAATTAGTGTCAAAACATATTTATATAAGTAGATTCAGGTTAATTTTTGCTAACCAAAGCAATTATCTAATATCAACCACAAGTAAACGCTGATAAAAGCATTTAAGTAGATACATGCCGAGTTCGATGAGACTCGCAGCCCAATTCCTTTCCCCATATCAGCTCTCTCTCCCTCATACAAAGCACTCAACTCTCAACTTACCACACTCGGTTTGTTTCCCTATAGCCGAGATTTCAAGCAATATAGGCTTACGGAGGCGCGCGTGAGATTGTTAAAAATGCGGTGCGCGCGGCCATAAAAGCAGCGATTAAAAGGCGACGCCGCGAGCAGCGAGTAGTATTCCTCAGGACAATCGGACTCCTCTCTCGCTCTCGCAATTCCGTGCACACACATCGATTCTAAGCGCCGGCCGAAAATGCAATTCGACATTAACGTCCGAGGCTGTGATGCTGCCGGCGGCGGCGGCGCGACCTGCGGGGAATCCGAGGATGGCGCGCGGGCTCGGGATCGTTGGCGCGCCACAGGCTCTCGCGCGACTCGCGCTCTACTCCGCACCAGCCCCTTCCTGCTCTGCGCACGGATCACTTTACGAGGCGGCGTGATTGCGATCGCGTCCTCTCCAACTTCCCACCCTCTCCCTCTCGCTACTCTGCTGCTGCTGCTGCTGCTGCTGCTGCTGCTGCTGCTGCTGTGCCATCCTCGCTTTTATTTGAGCCTCTCTGTCTCGCTCTCGCTCGAGTAGTTCCAGTTGCTGCTGCTGCTGCTGGACATGCGAATCGCGTCGAGCAATCTGATCGGCCGTTCAAGTGTGGACTAAGTTGCCACGAGATGATGAGAGGAGGTTTTTTCGGATGACGATTGAATTGATTCGGGGGTTATAGTAGGTCGTAGAAAACGTTGGGGGTGCGCAATCGAACGGCTCTGTATACGGGAATGTTGCTATAGGTGTAGAAGATTTTATGGCTTTTTCGATTTAGTGCTGAGTCGAGTGTTTGTAAAAAATGTGTAATAAGAGAAAGTTGTTTAGATTTAGCGCGATGCAATCATTCATACTTAATGACTCTGATTAAAATGCACCGACGATTTAAATAGTAAAAAATTTAATTAAAATCGAGCTATGGCACAAAGAGTTGAAATAATTCATCAAAGGATTTGCCACTATTAGAATTCTTATTTTCACGACGCGATTAACACCCTCTCACATATTCATAATAGCCTTAGCATTTAACTTTATTTCTTTGGTAATGCAGCGTGTGATGTGCGCATGCATAAAATGAAAAGAAGCTTAATAATACCGGTCACTTTAACGTCGACGAGAGAATCATGCGATAAAAGCGTTTAAGCATCCTTTGCTTTCAAAGAATACGCCGTCGCCTGTAATTAGTATGCTCAAATCTGCTTAACGAGTGGTTACTTTGTTAATAAGGAACGGTGAAAGACATTTCACCAAAGTGCCCTTTGCATATCGCCAAGTTCTTCAGCGTCGTTTTAAATATTGCTACAATAAGTATAGTTTTTTTTTATTAACAATCGTTAACATGTGTGGGGTATGGGACGGAAAATATGTAAAACCATCATTGCAATCGAGACTAATGTGTAAATTCCTTGTAATTGATTTCCTTGATTAAGAAAGTTTTCAATTTATTTACGAGCCTATGGAATCATTCGCAATGATGTTGAATGGCCGTCATACCATTATTCACGTTGAATTATTCACACAATTTGGGTAATTAAGCGATTAGTATAATAAACACTCCCGAATGATGAATAGGTTAAAGGAAAATACTATTTGGTTAACAGTAATGAAACATGTAAATGGCTTGAATAAATCACACGTACTACCCTGTGTTTTATGATCTCTAATATTCAAGTATTCAGATTATTCGAAATTGAGGATTCATATTGAAATTTGCGTTGACTATTTGGAAGATTTTTATGTACACGCGGGGCAGTACGATTTCTTGGATGCAATAACGCAAAGGAATTCAAGTCAAATGATGAAGTTGAAGTTTCATACGTTCGAATTCCCTCATCACGATACTAAAAATTTAATGACATCAAGAATTTTAATCGCTTCTTCAAATCTTCTAAACCACTGTACGCTATTGAATTCCCACCTGCAAATGCTCTCAACTGCCATCGAAACCAAAGAAAAGAGAAGCAAAAAAAAGAGGTTGCGCGATAGGCCTGCACATTGTTTCAAATCGGCAACAACCCCATAACTTTTAACCAGTCCCCTAAGACCAAGGCATACCCAAGACGAAGACGAAGCGAAGAACTTTAATTAGGACATTCCGATTCCGTGGTGTTCCATCCATCTCACGCAGCAAGTCGCGATCTCTCTCTCTCTCTCTCTCTCTCTCTCTCTCTCTGTCACTCGTGCATTGCTCTATTTCGTAAGAAATTTAAGCCCCGTCATTTCCGGCACGGAAAAGATACTCAGCGGAGTTATAAAATGAGTATAGATACGGCCCTGCGACTATACAGTCTGAGGGAAGAGTGAGTGGGTGCGAGAGAGAGAGAGGGAAAGAGAAAGAGAAAGAGTGAGAGAGAGTGAGAGAGAGAGAGAGAGAGAGAGAGTCAGGCGAGCGCTCGCGAATCTCCGAACAACCCCTTTCACACTCCAGTTATACGGCCGAGCTGCGGTTCCGCGGAGGTGCTAAAGCGAAGCTCCGAAGCCGGGAGAGCGAGTTTGTCCGAGAGGTTTTACTGCGGGCGTTAACTCGATTTCTCTCGTGTTCTCTCCTCCTACGCCTCCGCGCCTCTCTCTCTTTCTCTCTTCCTTCCTCTCCTCTACTCTACTCTCTCGCTCTCTCTCTATCTCTCTCTCTTTTAGAGCTGCTATCAGCTGCATTTTGTCCGAGCTGTCGTTTCGCAACATGTTCGCTAATTATTCGATTACTGACCGATATTCCAGTCCGAATTTGTCCCGAGGATCGGTACTGCACAGCTTTTTCGGCGTGTGTATATATTTAGATCAAAGTGGGTATAGTTGGGGATGGTCGAAAAAAAGTTCAGGCCTCAGTGATACAGTTGAAGTATACAGTTTGGCTAATGAAAAGTTCATACTTTACGGGCACTCCCCTCGCAACTTGGCCAACTCATTTTATTCTCCTCTGTTCGTATTTTTATCGCTTCAAAAATTTACGACGGACGCGAGCCTTTGTATCCAATTGTGGTCCCATAAAAAGATTGAAAGCTCTCACGGGGGACTTGACACTTTAAAAGCAGTTCAAGCAGTAAGAAACAGCTCACGGGATCTTATAATCTCGGTCTCTTATTTTATAGAAGCTGGAATGATTGCTTGTGACAAATTGGCCATACATTGGAAGCATCATCGACTACTTCGTAAATATATTAAAAGTTCTTTATAACGATCGTTTTTAGTATTCTTGAATTGTTCAAGAAAACGTGAAGAGTACATTTTCATATCGGGCAACTGAATTCTTGACCAATCCAAAAGCACTGAAATATTCATATTTGTTCAATGAAGATGTTGGACACTCGTCTGGAGACCCTAAAATTAATTCGGAATATGAATACCGCCATATATGTATAAGTAAGAGGTCTGAAATCAATGGCGTGTATTTTATACTTTCACAATGTTCATTATAATGGCTTTGTTTACCATTTTCAATGCGAATTTGATTCCATTGTCCCCTTTAGCTAAAATAAAGAAACTTGATAGCTGAAAACACTAGAATATTGATGTCTAGAATCATGTGCTCTTTGGTATACGTTTAAGTTTGGTATTGTGCCAAATCAGCAGCCACTTCAGCCAAGGTTTACGGTCAAACGAAGACCAAAAGATACAGCATGTAATAGTATTGGCAATCACTCCCTTTGAAATCAGATTCAGAAGCATTCTTCCGGTTCGAGGTGTATAATGTATCAGTAATAACTGAATACATTGCACCACTCTATAAATATGGATAAGTTCTAATATCGTCAATTTATGACATAATCTGAACTTTTCTGATCCACATAAGCCTTGGTTTACTATATACGAGTAGCTACTAAATTTGTAACCCTAGTAAATTTATATTGATTAAGACAAAGTTAATTAATTAAACATGATTCTACCACGTTTTCAAGCAATATTATTTTCATTGTAAGAAATCATCCAGTATCTACGAAAAACATTTCTAAATTCATAATTCAAAGGATCAATTCATTTCCAAGCTAAAACTTCAGCATAGTCGCTAACGCCTAGTATGCACGGGAGCTGAAAGACAAATTACAAACATTCTATATCCGATCGCGCGCTTCCCGCGTACTGAATAGCGGCGAGCGATTAGCCAGGATCGGATGAAAAAATATATAAAGCCCCGTCAAAAGCTCGCGTTTCGCATAAGCACCTCCTTGATACAAGACTCGCTCGCGCTCCCAGAGGGTAAAGTGGAAGACCGTGCAAAAGAGTGTACGAGGCAGGGAGAGAGAGAACGCGACCTCCAATTATCGGAACCGAGTATTTGCCGCTCGCGCACATCCTAGAGAGAGAAGGGGGCAGACGGCGAAGCCAGAATAATCGGCGAAGAAGAAAACAGGGAGAAACGAGAGAGGCGCCGAGGGTTTTAATGGGTTTAAGAGGGGCTCGCGCACTGTCCGTCGGCTGTCAGGCACAGCGATCGCCTGCGCGAACCTCACCGAGCGCTAGAGCTCCGCGAAAACGGGAAATATGAAATTTCAACAACAGCAGTCGACGCTTCCTCTTTCTCTCTCTCTCTCTCTCTCTCTCTCTCTCTCTCACTCTTCCTCGCTCGCTTTATATATATATATATATATATACGCTATAGTTCCAGGAAAAGAAGAAGATAAACAAGTCGATGTATAGAGGCACGCCTATATACCTTAATGAAATATATAGCAAAGCAATTACCGGGCGACTATCCGCTACCAACGCCGCTGCCGACGCTCGCTTACAAATTCGTTAGCTCGATCTCGGCGCGATTTTAACAAGCTTTCCATTTTCTAGATTTTGCAGGGGATAGAGGATATCTCTCTTGCCTCGCCTATATAATTCATCAACGCTGGTAAGAATGCGCGAGATCCGGGGCTGTATACATGTGCGTTTATACTTTTTTGGGAAAGGGGATTCTCGCCTCATCGTTATGGGAGATGCCGATGCCGGGAGATGGTAAAATCTCAAACTTTTTGGTCGTATTACGAGATTGATCGCGTTCATTACGCGGTCGAGCATTATATACGGATAGTGTTGTGTGGATCGATGGTGACATCGATGCTCGAACAAATTGTTATTATGTATTATTTAATTATGGATAAAATGGGTATTTTCTGCTATTGAACTTGGAGTATTAGAATATTTTATTTCGATTCTATTTTTGGTATAGCTGTTCATGGTTCACTTTCGAAATTATTTACTTTTGAAATATTTTGACGAGATAATGTATAGCTCTATTAGATTATATCATAAATTTTTTATTGCATAATAATGATGAACAGCAGGTTTACATTGTTGAAATTCAAATATATGTTAAAGATATAATACAATACTTATCTTCATTGTTTCTAAAAAATATATGTACATTTAGAAAGTTTTATATATATTTCAAGAGATTGTTATAAAAAGAAATTCAATTTGTTGACATGGCAAACTCATTTGAAGCCACAGTCAGTGGCGATAGCTGGAAATGCGGCGGTCAAGAAATTGCGGATAATCGCTCGCGATTACTCTAAAGTTTTCCAGCGTTAATTCGTGAATTTGCCTGGGAAGAAAAAAGGAAGAGGGATCATTCGAATTCTCGCCGCCTCGCAATTACGCGCGGCGACGTGCCTCCGAAAGACGTTTCGAAATGAGGGTTGGAAAGCGAGAGAGAGCAAGAGAGAGAGAGAGAAAGAGAGCGAAGAAAGGCGAAACGGAGAAAAATCACGCGTGTCGAGCTCGAATTTCGCTAAACCGCGCCTGAAATTAGCCATCGATTAAATTTAATTAGAAAACTCGTGTCTGGCGCGGCGGTGGATCTCCGTCTTTTTTGCGGTTTCGCGAAGTACAGACGCTATGGCAAGAGAGAGGAAGACAGGGAGAGGAAAAAGAAGACCACGGTAGCAGCTATAGAAGCGGAGAAAGTCAAGCTAGCGAGAGAGAGAGAGAGAGAGAGAGAGAGAAGTTCTGAAAGGCTCTTGAGAGAACGGAAAATCGATGTGACACGTTCGTATAGCCGATGTCACTGCCTCTCGTTCCCCTAATATCGGCCCAACGCTTTCCTAACCCTTTTCTCTCGTTCTCTCTCTCCCTCTCTCTCTCTCTCTCTCTTTTCGTCCTTCCATTCCCCACCTTAATCAAGCGGAAATTACTCGCGCGAAGATGTCACGTGGCCTGTGGGCGGTGTTCGGTCCTACTGCTGCTGCTGCTCCGCCCCCCCCCCTTCTCTCTAGCGCGCGAAGAAAAGTTTAAATCGGAATGCACTAAATCGAATCACGTCCGATATTTGAAAGGATGGCCTCGAGCTACCCAGCGAGAATTCGCTGCGCTGCCTAGGATCTCGTTCCTGAGAGCAAGAGAGAGAGAGAGAGAGAGAGAGAGAGAGAAAGAGAGATGGGGGAATGGAGAGAAGTATTTCTTCCGTTTCCGGAAGTTTGAAAAAAAAAATTCATAGGGCGGATAGGTTGAATTGTGTAATCGAGTTCGCGTGGGGGCTGAACGCGCGCGATTAGGATTGATAATTACGAGACGACGATTGATTTAAATTGTTGGAGATGGAAAAGTTTTGTGGTGCGCGACGTTTCATCGCTCTTTTCGGGGATTTATTTAATCATACTGCTAATCTATTTGGATATCGTGATTGATTTAAGCTTTGTAAATTATATAATAGTTTAATTTTCAATTTTATAGAAAAAATAAATTGTGTAAAGAGTATCACTAAGTTTTTTATCATAAGCAAGATCATAATACGTTTATAGTAGAAAGTGTAGAATACAATACTTTCTCTTGCAACTACTAATATCATGCATGAAAAATCTTTAAAAATTGAAACTCAATATCCAGATGTCAACGATAACGATATTAAATCTATCGAGTATAGCAATAGTAATTCACGGTGAAAGCTAATGGCATTGGTCAAACCATCTTATTTCAATATATAACTTTCCAGGACAACATCATGATAATATTTGCGTACTGTTCGCTTTCAACGTTTGCATAATTTAATTATTAATTTCTATAACGGAACTCGTCCATAGCTTTACTAACTTTAGAAATATGTTTGCGATATTCGATACTTTTTCAATTTTTTTATCCATCCACAACGAAAATGTGTATAATAAAATTAATGACTCAAAGGATAATGCATGTCATTGACATAAATTGTATTCGTTTACATTTCATTTTAGCACATGATATCTTTGATATTAATTATTTATTTATTTTTTTAATATTCATCATATAATGTGTAATGTTTGTATAATGCAGAAAGAGGCCCCTCAAAAATTTAAGTACAAACCCATTACGTTTCCTTTTCACCAAAACACGATATCACTTTAATGAAATCCAAGCCTAATTAAAAACGTAAAAAAATTGAAATTAATGTTAACATTATAAATATTAAATAACATCATTCCAAAAGATGATGGTTAGCGAACCTTTTCCCTCGCCTATACAAGCCGCATCATCGTCTTCGCAACGCTCAACGTGCAAGCTATCAACACGCAGGTATAATGCATTATATGCATCCGCTCGAGGGCGAACACTCGCTATAACGGAAGTATATGTATACTCTCATCTATATTATATATATATGCACGCGCACATGCGGAGCGATAAACGAAAAATTGCAATAGGGTATGGGTCGTAGTCGTATGTACGCGGCTGATGATGGATTTTCATTAAGAAAATAACGTCGCGCGGCGGCCCATAGGAAAGTGCATCGCGAACCATGCCGTCATCGCCGCCACAAGATAAAACCTAATCAAGCCTCTCCTACCTTACAGCGCCAGCCCCACATACACGCGCGCGTACATGATACACGGTGGCAATAAATTACGCGGCTCGTTAGTCTCTCTCTCTCTCTCTCTCTCTCTCTCTCTCTCTCTCTTCTACAAGCAGCAGCAAGCCGTTAGCGCGACTTTTTACGAGCTGCCGCGACTACGACTACGACGACGGCGACGACGAGGAGGAGGACGACATCGTCGAAAGGCAATAAGGCGCGTCAGGAGAGCACCGAGTGAGTACGTAAGACGCGCGATGATTACTGCTGTGCGCTACTGCAGTGAAAGAGAGAGAGAGAGAGAGAGAGAGAGAGAGAGAGAGAGAGAGAGCGTGTCTATAATGCAGCCTCGTAAAGTTATATAGTACAGTGGCGCGCGCCCGCGCGGATGTGTATACGCGCGACAAGCTACCAGAGAGCGAATGCAAAGTTTATGATAACTTTACGGCTGGCTGCTCGCGCGTTAACGGAGGAGAGGGAGGGAGGCAATCAACGACGCTCCGCGCACACGAGAATTACTTGTTGTACGCGCGCGTGCCCTGTGTGTAGTGTATGTGTGTTGTACAAGGGGGGCAAATCTGAAAAATTGCGGTCGAGGGTAATAATGGTGACGCTTACGCTGCTGCTCTCGGGGATAATATCTAGCGCCGAGTATCGGTGCGGTTATACGTAGTCGTGTCGGGGTGGTTCGAGAAGTATGAGATGTACGGGTGGCTCATTCAAAGTCACTACTGCGCGATATGCTGAGTGATATTCTCTCGTTCTCGTCTATCGGTCGTTATTGTTGTTGTTGTTGTTGATGTTGTGTGGGTGAGTGAATGAGGAAGAAAGGGAGAGATGGGATTTTTAATTGCTTATATGAAGCGTGAATTTTGTTCGTTTTTCGTGGTGGTGTTTTTATGAAACTTGCGCTGAAATTTCAACAAACGCGAGAAAAGATACTTTCGCGAATAGATTGGAAATTAGGTTGACACGGGTGACTTGGCATTTTGATCATCGAATCTGCGAAAAAAATTATTTACGAGCTATATAACTGCGGTGTATAAATGAGACAATGGAGTTTTCAGAAGCCTGGTTTTTAAATTTTTTGCACCTTCATTTTCAAATTAACTGGAAAGTTGTACTTATTCGTTTTTATAGAGTGTAATATCCGAGGTAAAATGAGAAATCTTAGAAACTTGCATTGTTTTATAAATCATGGCAAGATGTATATAGTATTAAAAAGAAACAAGTTCCAGAACTTAAGGGAATAGTTTATAGAAAGCAAACTCTAAATAAT